>NW_019168037.1:11035687-11105872 GCF_002303985.1 Durio zibethinus | reverse complement strand
TATCTAGATGCCATTCGATAGAACTACTAACTGCAGTCACTGGTGCTGGATCTTCAAGGCTTCTGCAGTACTATTTTTGAGCAAGACTATGAGGATTATGATAATGCGAGAGATGTCTCTTACAAGCAACTGGAGAAAGATTATTATCTCAGTATGTAACAATTTTTTTGTTATTACGTATACAATTAAAATTCATGCACAATTTTTTAAAATGTTACTACATTTTTTTATCAATCAAATGTAGAGTTTATTTATATATTTTATATCTATCTTTATGTATATTTTATTTTAATTTAATTACTTTCAAAAGAATTTAAAAAATTGAAGAAAAAATGAGATGTAAAATAAAAATAATAACGAAATTAATTATTGATAATTATTAAGCATTAACGAAGAAATTTTGTCAATAATAACAATTACCAACGAAATTTGCTGGTTAAGTAATTGTATTCAGTAAAAACAAAATATTTTTGAAGATACAATTTTATAATTTATCGATGAAAATTTTTGTCATTAAAAATATTTTTAATAAATTTATTTTTGTCACTATAATTTTTTAGCGACAGAATTTTCATCACTAAAATTTATCACATTCCCACTACCGAATTCACTAATTCCCTACAGTTAATACCGATGGATTAATCATTCAAAAAGAAAATCGTTATCAATGAAATGAAAATGTGTAGCAAGAAAATAAACAAACATATAATAAACGCATCAAAAATAAATCCATCATGGCAGATGGAAGACTTGAAAGAAAATGACTTGACGTTAGCCGAATATTAATTACAAGCCAAAAGCTGTGGAGTAAGCATTAGACAAATTTACATTCAAAGCTATGTGGATTTTGATTATTGGCCCGTAATTAATTTAATGCGCTACAGCCAACCAAATTGGAAAGTCTTAATTCAACTAACAATCTGACAAACTTACAAACGTTCCATTCATCAACAATCGTAATTAAATTAAAGAATAACTAAAATACTTACCACAAACATTCGATTCATTTAACAATTTGAAAAACACCCAACATTTTATATCAAATATTGAATTATATCAATTTAACAAAATAAAAATTAATTAAAAATAATAGGAAAAACTAACACGCTCACTTATTATTCATGTAATTATTAATATAAAAATAAAGTTTTAGTTTAAAAATAAGGTTTGAAAGTTTGTGTGAACATTTCCAGTTCCATCCAATTTTTATTTAATTTTTATATTCGATTTAAATAATTTAATTTAGATCAATTTAAATACGAAAATTGAATTAACATGTTTCAAACTTACTTTAGATTAATTGTTTTTAAATCATTTTATATAAATTAAAATTTAGTCAAATTTAAAGCTCAAACTCTAATGTCTAATTTGATTTAATCTCGGATCAAAATTCAACCATTCGAACCTGAAGGTCCAATAGAAATCTAAATCAATTTTTTAGGTCTCAACTCCAATTTTAGATTCAGATTAATTTTTAAATCCCAATTTCATTTTTATTCTTTTATTTATTTGAAATTAATTAAATTAATTGATATTGATTAATAACAATATAATAACAAAAAAAGGGGAAAATGGACAAATAGGTGCGGCCAGCAATCACTACAACAAGGGCAGCTTGCTGCCATAACAAGCCAAAGTCCCAGTACCCTGCTCTGCCAGCTTTCACCAGACTTCACCAGTCCCTTCACTATCCTAGAATTTTTGTCTATTATGGAAATTTACAGATAAAATTGACAAGCACCAAAGGGGGGAAGGCAGCAACAATTTTTTTCAAGTTCCAGCACCCATTTCCACCCTATAAGCACCCTCCGACCAACCCATTGCACGCACCAAGCCTGAGCACCGAGCCCCTGCATGTATCAAGCCCCGGCCAACCCTAACACCATTAACAGCCCCAACTCAACAATCCACCTTCATCAGCCCTTCCTCAACACCAAATCAAGCCCTTCAAAAGCCCCAGCCTTCGCCCGTACAAGCCACTGACCAGCCCCTCCTAAAGCTTCTCGCCTGCACCCCCAACATAAAGGTCCTCCTCAACATCTTTTCCAAACCCCATGCTAGTCCCTGGTAGAACCCCAGCACCACGCTTACAATTCCTTTCACCATCACCGACCCTCACAACACCAAGCTCCACACCCAAGCAACCAATCCTAACAAGCGAGCCAGCACCAACCCTGCCATCCTTGCTGCCATCAACCGTCACGGCCAGAAAGACACTAAAAAAAAAAAATCCTACCACGACGACAACCTAGCCAAACCAACAGCACCTCCCCTGCCCGTGCCACACCGTGACCACCCTTCTTGCCTTAAAACTCCTCCTCATCAGACCCTAAATCTCCCCAAAACAAAACAACCACCATCAAACATAAGCCTCTAGGAAACAGAACCCTTACATAGCCCTTCCAACACATAAAAAAACCATAAAAATATAATAATTATATTTTTTTTATGATAATAAGAATAAATATGTTAAAAATAAAATTTATAACTTTATAAAATTGACATGCAATGCTACATGCGTATTTATTATTGGCCCATAATTAATTTGATGCATATAGCCAACCAAATTGAAACTCTAAATTGACACTTCGATACTCGCATATCTATAAGTGTTGACACTTCAATGCATTATAAGCGTTGCCATAATGAAACATTACTATAAGTGTTAACACTTTAATGCATTATAAGCTTCAGGAATAGAAAATAACTCGAAGACGTGGCTCGGAGGCACGGCTCAATTTGGCTCAACAACTAAGTTTGATTGATATGCGGGTCAATGGATTAGGTTGCAATAGAATCGAATTACTCACTGACAAAACGTGTAGATCTTAGATTTTTTTAAACGCCAAAACACATTTTGAGGTGATATAAAAAGGAAAAATTTTCGTTTTTTCCTTCAAATTTCCTCTCTCCTCTCTCTTTCTTCTTTGTTTATCTCTCCCTCTCTCTACAACCCAAAAATTTGATTGAATATTTCACTGAAAATTAGAAAAAAATGCTATAAACTAAAAAATTTCATCGAAAAAGATGAATTTCGCAAGAAAATTGATCGGAATTTGGAAAATTTTTAGAAAATTTCTAGAAAAAAACTGCCAAAAAATTTGAAAAAATTCTTAAAAATTCTAGGATTGCTTCTGCTCTTCTAAAAACCTTTTTTTTTTTGCTTCTGTTTTCTAGTTTCTGTGTCCTCTCAAGCTTGGCTAGGTCTGTATTTGTAGAACTTTAAAAACACATAATCCAATTTTGAATAGAAATCTCAATTTCATTCAAACTTTAACCACATTCAACTTCTTTAAATACATCTCAAACTCTTCAATCCAGTTTTACACAAATTTAACCATATTTTTTCATTTTTTATTTTTTATTTTTTATTTTTTAATTAATAAAATTAACTTAATAGACCCTAGACATATTAAGATGTGACTATGAGGATTATGATAATGTGAGATGTCTCTTACAAGCAACTAGAGAAAGATTATTATCTCATAATGTAACATTTTTTTTTTGCTATTACGTATACAATTAAAATTCAGACCCAATTTTGTAAAATGTTACTACATTTTTTTATCAATCAAATGTAGAGTTTGTTTAATTGTTTATATCTGTATATATATATATATATATATATATATATATATTTATATATATGGAAGAATTTAAAGCAAATGAGTTGACGTTGGCTAAACATTAATTACAAAGCCAACAGCTGTGGTCCAAATTGACATTCAAAGCACGTGCATATTTGATTATTGGCCCATAATTAATTTAGTGCATTATAGCCAACCAAATTGGAAACTCTAAAGCAAATGTGAAATCAATCTTCACTAATCCTGTTAATGTAAAGACTTTATTTACTCAACAAATGAAAAGTGAGGGATGAACGTTTCGTTACTTCAGGACATGAGTTCGTTGGTGGGACACTTCGATGTCATTTCTATCGTTTATTTTGCTGGATTATTGCGTTGTTTCTCTAGAGACTTAATCTCAATTCCAATAGAACTCTAAATAAAAATGTTTTGATTCAAAAAATTTTCTTTGAGGGTGAGGCTGATCAATTTCTGGGCAGGGTAGGGCTGTTCTTGGTGTTTTCAAATTTCTGTCCGAGAGAGAAGTGAGGTTATAGAGAGGGTTGGATTTGAGAGAGTAGAAGGAAGGAAGAATAGAGTTTTTTTTTTTTTTGTGCATATATCCAACTGTGAAATTGATTTTTTTTTTTTTAAATTTTGAGATTAATTCCCCAAATCAAGTTTATCCCTTTTTATCTATTCAAAATTTAATAACTAATCATTTATCATGTCACATCAACATATTTCAAGATATTATATTACTAGATTATTTGTGTATATCCATATCATTAGAAGTCGTTATTTGAGTTAATCAAAAAATATTTATCTTTGAATCAAATTTATTGTTATAATTGAAAATTAACCCCAAACATTAGATCCGGATTAACATTTAGCTCATCAAATACATATTTATCCGATCAAATCATCTCAATTTGAACGCACTTCCTCCTCAACAGAAAAAATATTTGATTATGTTCTTGCCTAGATTGTTATATTTTACGCAGCATAATTTATGATGGGTTTCAATCATGAGCTCATACAGTCACTCTTGGGCTTGCAATCTTGTTCATATCAGACAAAGCAAGTTAGCTCACAAACTGTTGGAATAGCAGCTTGACGAGAATGAAAATCATCATTCAATGAAATGTGTAGCAAGAAAATAAACAAACAGATAAGAAATGTATCGAGAACAAATTCATCATGGAAGAAGGCAGAATTGAGAGAAAATGAGAAGACGTACGCCCAATCTATTCTATATAATTAAAACAATTCTCTTCAAAATTATCATATTATCCCTTATACTCTCAGCCATCCTCCATATTTGTCGCAGTTCTTGATTGTCATTTTCTTTGCTTTTGTTCCGCGTGCACTCCATCTCGCTGTGTCCCAATAAGCCACAAGCATAACAGAAAACTGAAAGCCTTTCATATCAGTCTTACTCGTAGATTGTTCTTCCCATCATCTTTCGTCACCGAAACAAATCTCCTTAGAGGTTTTGTCACATCAATCTTTATTCTTATTTACTCATATTAAAACTCCTATTTTCCTTCCTATGCTTTCTGCCACACTTTGATTCAACCTGTTCAGAGCCAAAACACACGCTCTTACCCAAAAACTTGCTCTGCTAAACGCGTAGTCCAATGGCCTAAGGTTTCCATCATAGTCTTGAAACATCAGCAAGCTTTTGTTAAATGATCATGGTGAGCCATCCATAACCCTTTGTTTATCCTTTCTGGTTGCCAACTTAAAGAGGAACAGATTCGTGTCTAGTAACGAAGCCATCACATCCTTTGTTAACTTCCAAACCGCCTTGAGACTTCCAATTATTGCATCTTTATTGAAGGAACGATTGATTAAAAATCTAGCTACCAACCAGTTTTGACACTCCTCAGAGTAATCAGATTCCTTGATACCATCAGTTACTACATAGTCCTTTTCTTCTTATGTTAGAATAAGATTCCGCCATACCCCCTCTAGATCTGATTCCTTGTCCATTATAATCACAACACACCCCTCACTAATGAAAGAATTAATTGTTGGGCTAAAAGCCTCCAATCCAATCACACCAGTGGAAGCGAAATTAAACAATAAATCAAACACATAAGAGACAACAATTTAACGTGGTTCGGTCTAACTGACCTACATCCACGGATGAGAAACAAGATTCACTAGTTGTAGAGAATTACAAACTTACATCAAATCATCAACCTCATCAACAATCATACTCATAAGACCTCCTCAATCTCCTCTAGTCTATGGAGTATTCTCAACTAACAACACAAATCCAAACCCTTATGCACACTTTCAACATAACCAAACATATACCCATATGCTTCCATACATCATACCTATGTGTACTCTCTCATTCTCCTCTAGTCCACTCACAAACAAACATATACACCCATAAGACCCTACAACTCTCTTACATCTTTTTCTTATATCTAACCCTGTAGAGACTTCACATATTTATAACCATACAAACTTGCCCATTAAGAATCCCTCTCCTCTTAAAATTCTTCTCTTGCAAGTTAAACTTGCCTATTAAGAATCTCTTTCCTTTTAGAATTCTTCTCTTGCAAGTCAAACGTACCTATTAAGAATCCTCTTTCTCTTAGAATTTTTCTTTTGCAAGTCTTCTTATCCATCAAGCAATATCTGACAAATCTCAAACAAATCTCAAACAAATCTCATATGGGATTTGAGTCATTATTCCCAACAATCTCCACCTTGACTCAAATTCCATCAATCATCTGTCTTCATGCTAGACATGCTTGGCTCTACCTGCAATGGAGGTCTCACACTCATCTTCTCTTGTGTGTCTTCATGCTTCATGCAAACCAATCTTCAATCTTCAAAACTTAAACTCGAACACTTCTCTTGAATTGAGCTCTTTTGGACTTGCTTCTCCTCATGTCTCAAACCATGCACTTCCCACATCTTAAACCTTTAGCTCTTCCCACATCTCGAACTTTTAGCTCTTCCACGTCTCGAACCTTTGACTCTTTCCACATGTTGAATCTTTAACTCTTGTCACGTTTCGAACCTTCAGCTCTGATACCACTTGTTAGGGAACACCACAGCTTTGATACCATTTGTTGGGATAAAAGCATCCAATCCAATCACACCAGCAGAAGCGAAATCAAACAATAAATCAAATACATAAGAGACAACAATTTAACGTGGTTCGGTCCAACTGACCTACATCCACGGATGAGAAACAAGATTCACTAGTTGTAGAGAATTACAAACTTACATCAAATCATCAACCTCACACAACAATCAATACTCATAAGACACTCTCAATCTCCTCTAGTCTTATGGAGTATTCTCAACCCAAACAAACACAAATCCAAACCCTTGTGCACACTTTCAACATAACCAAACACATACCCATATGCTCCCATACATCATACCTATGTGGACTCTCTCATTCTCCTCTAGTCCACTCATAAACAAACATATACACCCATAAGACCCTACAACTCTCTTACATCTTTTTCTCATACCTAACCCTATAGAGACTTTACATATTTATAACCATACAAACTTGCCCACTAAGAATCCCTCTCCTCTTAGAATTTTTCTCTTGCAAGTTAAACTTGCCTATTAAGAATCTCTTTCCTTTTAGAATTCTTCTCTTGCAAGTCAAACTTACCTATTAAGAATTCTCTTTCTCTTAGAATTCTTCTTTTGCAAGTCTTCTTATCCATCAAGCAATATCTGACAAATCTCAAACAAATCTCATATGGGATTTGAGTCATTATTCCCAACATTAATCTCAAAAGGACTGAGACTATTTTGGAACCCAAGCAAACTGTCACTGCTACTAAGAACTAATCAATGCCTAAAGATCAATCAGAATATGGATGTTAAGGAAGAGAACCTTTGTATGCGACATGACTAAACTACTCGCACAGAACTAGTCCTGAGACCTTTTTATTTTTAGTTTCTCTTTTCATTTTAAATTGTAAGAAAGTGAAGCAAATTAAAATTTTAATATTTTACCAATAGATGAAGTGTGATAATTTATTTTGCATAACAAAATTTTTTATTTATAAAAAAATTTCCTATAAACCTCCCAATTGATGCAAGAATCCATTAACAAAAATATAAACAAAAATTTCTCTTCTCTATTGGTCCATCATCCATCAATCCCTGTGGACTATTGACAGACACAACCTAAACACAAATTAATTGTAAAGGATAAATTAATGCAGGAAACATTTAATCCGTTAAGCTTTAAATATTAGGTCCCCTGAAAAATTGGTGACACATTGAATTGCCAATTCATTTATGTCCTAATTATGTCGAAGAGCCATTAGCTTTAATAAATTTTAAATTGATCAGTTGAGTAATAAATATAATTTTTATTCACTTTATAGTACCAACCAAACTTCTTTATAATCAACACTCAAATAGATATATAACAAGACAAATTTACTAACAAGTAACAACCAAGATTTGACTTGTGGTTTTTTACACCCATTTTAGGAGAGATAAAGATCAAAGGTTTTCTTTTTACGAAATTATAAGTAAAAATATTTTTTAATATCTATCAAAAAGAAAAAATTAATAAATAAACTAACAAATAATCAAATATAATAATTAGATTAAATATGTTAACAACCTTGTGATAAGGAGAATGCTAAACTCTTAATTCCAATAATCAAAATTCAATCCCTTATAATCCTAAATAAAAAAATAAAAAAATAAATCTATATCCCTATGAAACTTGAACTTGAAACTTAAAAATTCTAAAACCTTCTTCTTGCAATTAAGATAAGGTCTTATTAGCAAAAGCTTTAAAATCAATTTATCTATCTATCTGTATCTTATTATCAAGATCTCCAAATCGCATATGATGGGAAAAAATGTGGATATAAACATAGATTTGTCCAAAGGTTGGACTATCGGTTTAAGCTTAAAAGTTTGCTTGAAATTTGGAAAGACTTGGATATAAATATTAGTCCTGATAAATGAATCTAAACTTATATTAAAGGCCTATTTAAAAAATGGGTCAAGCTCTAGGTATAATATATAAGGTCTAGGCCATGCCTGGCATGGTAGTTATTTATATATTTTTTACAATTATAGTTATATTACATAAAAATAATAGATAATTAAATATTATTTGTGTACATATTAATACCCTATGCCTACATGTATCTAACCTCATCCAAACATCTAATTAAATTAACAAAATTATTTTTAAGTTTTATTTTTTATTATTTATTTTATCATAATTAATATTTCTTATAAAATTTATTTTTATTATTATTAAAAAATAAAATTTGTATGGATCTAAACAACTATTTTTTTCTCTTAAAAAAATGAGTTGAACCTGAACAATAAATAAGGTTCATATTTTAGGTAGGATCAAAAATGGACAAGTCTAAAATTTATTAATGTCCTGTTTAGACCGACTCAAAATCTAATCTCACCTAACCCATGGATAGATCTATATAGGCATTCGTCAATTAATTTTTTGCCTAATTTTTTTCTTACAAAATGTGAAGAGGTGGTATAAGCTTCGTTTGTAGGGTATTTTGAGGGTGTTTAAACGAGGTAGAGGATTGATATGTAAGGATAAAAATGGCATAAATGCATAATAGAATGTTAAGCACCTTTTTATTGTTTACTAGGTTTTTTTTTTCTTTTTAATATTGAGATAGGGGATTTCGAAACTAATTTTTGAGTAAAGAAAAATATATATTTAATTATTGAGTCAAATTTTCATATATTATTATTTATATCGTCAGCATGCACAATTTCGTGATTAAACTAACACTTCTAATACGTTCAGATTTGACATGAAAATTAAAATTTTAAAGTAACTTTTGTAATATTAAACTTTAATAATTTTTAATACAACATTTAAATCATGAAAAATTATTATGGTTCAGGGCTAAAGGCATAATATTTACTATTTCATTCACAAAATGTTTTTCATGATTTTGTTCTTAAAAAAATGATACAATAATGCTTTAATAAAACTATTAAAACATTTTTTAAATGTATAGATGTGGTATACGTTTGTCTGTATATATGTAATCATTTTTTGATTTATATGTATATATTGTTGGAGTTTACCTTGAATCTTATAATCTTACATAAAAAATTATGTGAAGTTATAAGAGTTTGAATTTGTCTTATATCCCACATCAAGAGTTTAGTAAAGATATAAGAGGTTTCACCCTTATAAACAAGATGTTTTGGTTTTAGTTTGGTAATCCTAAATAATTAAACACCAAGAGAATAGTTAAGTGAGTATGCTATTAAAAATGTGTAATTGAGTTTTAGGTTAAGTTTTGAGTAAATTTTTTTTGTGATTTTTCTTATTCCAAAAATCTCACAGTTGTAAGAAATTATTTGTTAGTAGATTGAGTTTGGACTAAGCCATTTTGAATTAGGCCAAAACAAATATATTTGTTTTTTTATTCTTGTTTTGAGCTTCCTATTTTATGTGTGCGTGTGTTGATTTCACAACAAGTATTATTAAAGTAAGGTTCGAAAAGCGGAGAGGCCTAGTATTTCAAGATGTGTAAAAAACGTATGTCTAGTACGCTTATGCCCAAGTTTGAGATTTCGTTATTTAATGAAAAGAGTAATTTTATGTTATGTCAAAGTACGATTCAAGATTTGTTAGTACAACAAAAGTTGGATCAGGTATTAGAGAGTAGTAAACCTGAGGGAATATCTAATAGTAATTGAAATAAATTTTAAAAAAAAGTTATTAGTACTATTAGATTGATGCTAGCCCCCAGAGGTAAAGTACCGTGTGTTGACTGTAAATACTCCAAATAGTTTATGGGATAAGCTTGAGGATATTTACACTTCGAAGTCATTAATTAATAAATTATGTTTAAAGATGAATCTATATTCTCTAAAGATGAAAGAAGGTATGAGTCTTTATAATCACCTAAATGAACTTAATAGATTAGTTCCTCTGATGATTTCTGTTGATGAGTTAGAAGATGAAGAGAATGCTTTAATTTTGTTGTTATCTTTACCTAAGTCCAATAGACTTTTAGTTCAGACTTTGCTAGTAGGTAGGTTTACTTTGAAAATTAGATGATATGACTATCCTATTGTGTGAGAATAAAAGGTTATGAGAACATAGAACTTATCATATGGAGGGAGTACACTAGTTATAGGAGGTTTTGATTGAAAAAGAACTTAAAAGAGGGTTAATAGAACAAAAGAGAGATCCAAGTTAAGAGACAAAGATTACAGTGATATAAAATGTTATTATTGTAGTGAAAAGTAATATATCCAAGTGCGCTGTAGGAATTTGAGAAGGGATATGGTTGCTTTCAAAAGGATGAATGATGAGAAAAAATCAGATGAAGGAAAAAATCATATTATTGTTGTTGTGTCTAATGATAATGATATTATTTTTGATGACTTGTGTGGATAAGACTCAGACTTTGAAAGGTGATAAAGGTTGGGTTTTAGATTCAATTGCTACAGTTCATATTTGCAATGATAAGAGTAGCTTTGAAGAGTTGGAAAAAAATAAGAAGTATGGGGATATTGGGGTTGCCAACAATGAAAAGGTGTAGATTTAAAGTATTGGGAATATTTGCTGTAGATCTCACAATAGTATTGTTTAGATGCTTTGTCATATAAATTATGTACCAAGTTATAGCTACAATTTGATTGCTTTGAGTGAGTTAACTTTTCAGGGGTATACATACTATGGTAGTAATGATTGGTTAAAAGTAGACAAGAATGGTAGTGTGATTCTACAAGGGAATAGGGTCAAAAATTACTTGGACATGCCTAATGAAAGCTTAGTTACTAAGATTCCTATGATGAAAGAAAAGAAAAAAGGCAAGCATATCAACTTTACAGATACTATTAAAATGTTTAGAGATTCAAGTCAAAGGAGAATTTATTGGGATTTGCCTTGAGTCTCTGTCATAACGTATAGATCTGTAGACTTACCGTTAGACATGGATTAGAGGAGTCACCACCAATCTTTTTTATTTAGGTGTGATTGACCATATAATTGAATCTATTTTATTTAAAGAGGAGTCTTAAGATTGACTTAGATATCTTTAAATAGTATATTTTGATTTATGAAACTCGATTTTAGGTTCGGGAGTACGGTTACGTGTAAGAAATGTTATAGCACCCTTGTAGCTCTCATCCAAATGATGGTACCAGTTTGACTCCAAATTATCCAAGCCTTGAATATGTTTATAGTTTACCAACATATTTAGTATTGAAAATTAATCTTAAAGTTATCCCAATAATTTGATAGTAATTTAAGATAATTCTCACTTCAGGAGTAATCATGAAGACTAGTATGGAGGTATGTTCTGTTTAATGTTAAAACTAATTATAATCCATCGAGTAAAACAATAGTTTTATCAGGTAAACATCAATAAAAATTATAATGGTAAATTTAAATACGACATTTTGTTTAACTAGATTATTGTAAGAAGTAAGAATTGAGGTATATTCTCTTTAATGTTAAAACTAAAGGCGCCTTTGATCTTACAATATAACACAGTAAGATAATCCTATGTGAGCTTTCTTTGTTTGTTATATATTACTAACTATTGTATCTATGAAATGCAAGAGTGGAAAGATTGAGTTGGGGTACTCCATTGTGGTACAACTAAAAAAGTAAACTATGGAAATGATATATTAGCTCGCTTTTATTTATTGAAATTATTAATCTTTTTAAGATGATAAGTATATCTATTTTGTTACTAAACTTTATCATCTTATATTAATAACTTGACTCTATTTTATTAACTTGCATGTATATATATTTTGAAAAATTAAAATAAAGGAAATTAAATTAAATATCAAATAAAATCAATTAAATCCAATAATTATTAATAGTGCATATTTAAGATTTTGGCATGACTCTCAACATTTTCAATGGAGTCTCCAAGTTGTCATAACGGTTTTAGGACCACCAAATGTAAGGGATTTTAAAATCGAGAAAAATAAAAGGGGAGTCGCCACCAATCTTTTTTTAGGGTGTGATTGATCACCCAAAAATTTATCTTTTTAATAAAATGATAAAAGCATGTTTAAAGTTTATCAAAAAGATAGATTTTGGTCTATGAAAACCAGGTTGGGTCCAGGAGTCGGTTACGTATGGGTAAGGATTAGCATCCCCATAACGCCCATAAATTGGTACCATTTAATCATGCGCTATTTTTGGTGTTAGATGAAATGGTTTCGATTTGAAATTTAATAATAATCCCTTTATATTATTTTAAAAAAATAATTTTATCAAAATTCTTTATTTAGGAGTATTAAGAAAATCTTTAAGTTAAAGAATTATCTCAAAATTCTTCAACACCTGGCAGAACTTTAAAGATAATGCTTTTAATTAATATTTACCACGACATCCCTTAAAAATGAAAATAACATTCTTTGGGAAGGATAATTGTTGATAACTCTTCAACATCTAGGCAGAGTATTAAGAACTATTCATTTCGGGATGTTATTTTTGTTTTATTTTATAACTTTACATTTTTAAAGTAAGTAAAAAAAACATTTTGTGTAAAAAAAGTAAATGATGATACTATCAAATAGCAAACAAATATGTAGAATAAGTGTAAATAATAACAAATAAACGCATTTAAACTAATAGGTACTACGTAAAATGAATGAAATGCAAATTTGAAACTGGATTTTTAAATATAATTAGACCACATTGACTCTCCGACATCTAGGCAAAGCTTAGCTGTGACTATTCATATTTAAGATCCCATTTTATTATTATACTTTTTTATCATAACTTACCATTTTATTATTAAAGCAAATTAAGGACTCATGTGAAAAAATTAATGGAATAAAGTTTCTTAAATGCCCCATCGTCTAGGTGACATACAAGAAGAAACTACTCCACTTAGGATTTTCGTATGTATCCTTATAGCTTCAGAATGGTTTTGAATATAGATATGAGTCGAGGCTTTAAAGGTTGGGGTTTCAAGATTTTAAAGTTTTGGATTTTGGAGTTTTGGTTTGAGTTTCAAGGGTTTTAGGGTTTGGTCTTAGTGTTTAAAAGGTTTTAGGGCTTGAATTTTAGGGTTTGGAAAGTTTAGGATTTTGATTTTAGTGTTTGCGGATTAGGGTTTAATTTTAGGGTTTGGAGGTTTGGGGTTTTGGATTTTAGGATTTGGAAGGTTTAGGGTTTTGATTTTAAGGTTTAGAGGGTTTAGGGTTAGTTTTACGGTTTTGAGGTTTGGGGTTTTGATTTTAAGGTTTGGAGGGTTTAAGGTTAGTTTTATAGTTTGAAGGTTTGGGATTTTGATTTTAAAGTTTAGAGGGTTTAGGAGTTAGGATTTTGATTTTGGGGTTTGCGGTTTTAGGATTTTGATTTTAGAGTTTTAAAGGTTTGGGGTTTTGAAATTTAAGGTTTGAAGGGTTTAAAGAAAACACAAGCATCTCTAATAATCTCTAACATCTAGGTAGATTTTTGAAGCAAGTTCGGTTTTTATAATTTTTGGAAATTAATTAAAATTTTTCATATATTTTTTTATGAAAGTTTATTATTATTATCGTTAATTTTATTATTATTATTATTATTATTATATTTTTTTAATATAATTCCCCAACATCTAGGCGAAATTATATTTTGGAGTTTAAGGTTTTTATTCCCTCCAACATCTAAGTTGAGAAAATAAAAAATATATTATTTTATTCTTATTTTTTTTTAGATTATTATTATTATTCTTTATTATTGATTTCATTTTATTATTATTAAAAATAATCAAATATATATTCTAACAAATTTTAAAAAATTTATCATGCATAAATATTAAAAAAAAACTCAAAATAACAAAAATAATAATATAAAAAATTAAAAAAATTAAAAAATACCTAAACTGGACTGATCAACAATCCGGTCAATGTTGGTCTAGGTCGCTCAATGGTTCGATTCGTTTGAACTGGATGGGGGCGGTTTGGTGAACAATTCGACAAGCGATTTGATCAAATAGGTTCAAGATTGGCTGAAGGATGGATTGTCGGGTTGGGTGCGCGGACCTCAGGTCCGGTCCTGGTCCATACTCGGATCCTCTCATTAAGCAAAACAACAAGGTTTTGCTTGTAGTTTTCTATATAAAAGTTAACTTTTTTTTATTTATTTCATCCTTCTTGTAGAAAAAAAATTCCCCTGCTTCAGAAAACTCTCTAGCTTAGCCAAAATCCGATGCTAGGTCGCTGCACCAACCGCGTTTGAGGTCATCGTAGGCGACTGTTGATGGTGGTCATCGGTGATCGAAAAATGGTAAAAAAATTCCATAAGCTCTCTTCAAAGCGATCTTTCCAGATTTGGTCTCCTTTTTGTCGAAAACAACCCTGATCGATATAGATCGGGGCTTAAAGTTTCTATATATTTTTTAACAAACTAAAACTAATGTGTTTCCGTTATTTTTGCAAGGAGCTTGGTGCTAGGTTCCTCCCTACGAGGAGGACTGTTTGTGAATTTTTTTTTTTTTTTTATGGTTGAGTGCTTATGTGGGTTCTATCAGGGGAAGGATGAAGAGGCTAGGGTCATTATTTTTTGGGGTATGGGAGATTTGGGGTTTTTGGGGGGTTTGAGAGTTGGGTTTTTGGGTAATTGGAGCTTGTGGTTTTTGATCATGGGAGTCTTTGGGTTTTTTGGTGTCTAAAGGTAGTGTGTCTAGTGGGAGAGGTCTGTGATAGGGGTCGGTGCTTGTGGGTAGAATACAGAGGCTCCAGGGGATCGAAGGATCGGTTGCTTAGGTTCTCTAGGTTTTTAGGAGCTTCAAAAAGGGAGTAGGTGATGGCTGGTATGGTAGGGTATGGGTTTCTTTTCTTTGCTTTTTTTGTTTTTATTAATTATTTTTTTTTATAATAATGTTAAATTAATTTGATAAAAATTGAAAATAAATTCAAAAAACTAAATTATTTAGAACACGAAATTATCAACCTAGACAAAAATTGGTGTCTACATCTTGTATCCTGCATCGAGAGTTTAGTAAAAGTACAAGGGGTTTCACACTTATAAATAAGATATTTTAGTTTTAGTTTGGTAATCCCAAATCATTAGACACCAAAAGAATAGCTAAGTGAGTAGGCTATTAAAAGGATGTAATTGGGTTTTGGGTTAAGTTTTGAGTAATGAGTTTTTTTATAACTTTTGACTTTTTTCATTCCAAAAGTCTTACAGTTGTAAAAATTTATTTGTTAATGGAATGCGTTTGGAGTAGGCCATTTTAAATTGGGCTGAAACAAATATATTTGTATATTTTTATTCTTGTTTTGAGCTTGTTATTTTGTGTGAGTGTTGCGTTTGCGTATTGATTTCCCAATATATATGTGGTTTTCTATGTATATATTCACCTCTAGCTATTAAAGTTTGTTTTGAGAAAATTGATTCCTAGCTACTTGTTATGGATTTCATTTGGAAAAAAAATTGAATCTTTCTTATTATTAATATGTTTTAAAAAATTTCTTCTTGTGTTTTAATCATTTTCTAGTTATCTTAATTTTTTAATCGCTTCTCAAATTCAACACTTTTACATTTTATTAACTACCTAATATTTATCTAGATTAAAAATAAAATCAAATCACTAGTATATATATTGCTACTAATGTGTTAGATTGAATTTCGTATTACAAATCTAATATATATATATATATATATATATATATTATCTTACAGAATATATGGATACTTGATAAGATATGTCACATGGATGTTTACATGAATAACCTATATTTTTTACATGTAAAATAATAATTTAATTTAAATTTTTAACTAAATAATCCCATTCAATAATTATTTCATTTTAAAAAATATTTGAAACTTTAAAAATTAGATTTATTTTAATATTTCAAGAGTTGTATTTTTATTTAAATTAGATAAAATTTATCCAAAACTCACTTTTTTCAAATACATTTAAAATAAAATCAATAATCTTGTTATTTCTTTTTTAAAATGAACTATTAAACCATTTATACATCTTTTTTTAAATTTAAAATATATATATAATTGAGATATATCTCTAACAATCTAGATATATGATCTCTTTTCAAAAATATATCTAATTTAAATATATCTTTAACAATCTAGATATATTTGTTTTAAATTTAAAATTTTCAAATATAAAGTTATTTTATAAATTTCCTAATAAATCTTAAAAGACTAAATATCATTTATTTTACAATTTAATGGATGCCATCTTCCACCTAGGTGAAATATTCTGGTGCTGAATTTCTCTTATTACTCATTTAGTCCATCAATTGCACATACCTATGGTATTAGTCATATTTGTATCAAATAAAATATCCCTTCATCTCTTTCATTCACTACCAGTTGCATAAATTTTTTTTTTTTTATTTTGGAAAACTATTATTTGATTCTTAAAAGCTCTTTAATGGTTGAAAGGGATGCTAATTACAAAATGCCCAACCCAGAGCTTTAAGGATTTTCGTTAGCAATTAATAGTTTCTCTAAAAATACCAGTGTGACAAAAGTTCTCTTTCCAATTTCATTCTATTTGATTAGTAATTATAGTTTTGTCATTAATTTGTGAGATTTTTGCACTATAATGGCCTTATTCTAGAATTTACTTTCAAGAATAATAGGTTCTATATTAAGTTAGGGGAATTGGAAATTCAAAATTAAGAATTCCATCAAGCAGAACAATAGTTTTATTAGGTAAACATCAATAAAAATTATAATGACAATATTTAAATGCTGCATTTTGTTTAACTAGATTATTGTAAGAAGTAGGAATTGAGATATGTTCGCTTTGATGTTAAAATTTAAGGTGCCTTTGATCTTTACAATATAACAGTAAGATAATCCTATGTGAGCTTTCTTTGTTTGTTATGTATTACTAACTATTATATCTATGAAATGAAAGAGTGAAAAGATTGAATTGGAGTATTCCATTGTGATACAAGTAAGAAAATAAACTATGAAAATGATATATTAGCTTGCTTTTATTTATTGAAAATATTAATCTTTATAAGATGATAATTATATCTACTTTGTTACTAAACTTTATCATCTTATATTAATAACTTAACTCTACCAAAATGAGGGAGAAAACCAAAAAAAATTTATATTTAAATGGTAAAATTTAATCAAGATTAATTATTAGAAAGCAAGAACTAATTTTTCTCTAAAATAAAAATAAATCCGATGATGAATCATTTTCAAGGAGACGAATGGATTCTTCAAATACTCTTAAGGTGAAAAAAATTTTCTAATAATTTTATCAAAATAATTAATAAATCTTACAAAATTTTCAATATTTGAGTAACTCAATTTAATGAAAAACAAAAGATCACTTAATTAAGATCATTTTAAGATAAACACACAATTAATTAGCACCGTCTTTATATAAACGATGTAAAATGTTAACCATTTCTCATGCATAATTATATTCCTAAACTTAAATATGTAATGTTAACCAAAACTTATCTTTTTGTAAGAAACTTTAATTGAACTTAAGATTTATTTAAAAGGCGTAGATATTATTAGATGATCAATTACACCTAATAAAAAAAATTGAGAATGACTCTTAATTTTCTTACACCTAGCAATTGCATTCCCAAGCCTAAACATTAGGACAAATATTAACCTCATCACCATGGCGTGAACAAAGATCGATCATGGAAAGAACTTATAAAAACATTATGATTTTTATATCATTACAAAACACGAATTAATTAACCTTGAAAAAGTGAAAGTAAATAGTTGTTTAATCAAAAGTTTGTGGAACCATATGGAACCCGAATTATGGGCAACTGGCTAATCCTTCTATATATAGGAAAAATTCAAAACATAATATATTTTGGCTAGAGATGAGAGATTAATTAATCCCTTTTTTTTTTTGTTGCTAATCACTATTTTAACAAAGACATTTTCTCTTTTTATTTGTTAAATTAGTTAATTTGTTAATAAAACAAAAATATTACTTCTCTAAAGAAAATATTCATATTAGCTAGCGGGTTGTGTATAAAAATATGTAAGAAAAGAAAGTTTCCTTTAAACTCAGGATTCTTGAAAATACATCCTTCTTTGTTTTGTATGCATTGAATAAATTAGTGAAAGAAATTTGTATGTATTCGAAAGCCATTTAAATCTCGCGTCAAATTTAATTTATTATTATATTCATAAAAAGATGTTGAATGTTATAACTTTTATGATAATATTAGTTAACTTTTGGCCCTTGCCATTACGATATAATATGAGTTTCTAATTTTCTCGTGATGTTGTGCACCAACTTTCAGCTTGATAAACATATGGATTTGTAAATTATTTTAATGGAATTTGTGGATTTGTGCAATTGTTCAAATTGTGTCAAACAAAGTTAATGTGTTAATTTAGTAGGATATCATCCTAAGGAATGAGTTATGTTATTTCTTTTTTTTTTTTCCTCAAAAGAAAGAGCATGTTTATTATTATTGATAAATATTACTAATTCAAAATCTAGATTACCATGTTATATTTTGTTTTAAGACTAAATTTTATTTTTGAAAAGGTTCTAGGGTTGAATTTGAACCAGATTATATATGGTAGAATTGTTTTAGTGGATTAGGGGTTATGACTTTATCTGATTCATATTTACAATTGGGATGTTTTGTTTTGGGATCATTGTGCAATTTGTTACGGGACTTGTCCGTTTTGGATGTATTTTGAATGACTGAGAGATTTGTTGTTATATTCAATTAATAAGCATAAGATCAGCTCCTGGAACGAGTGTCAAAAATGAGCGCCTGACTCACAATACTCACTTGGAGGTAGACGGCCGCTGGAAGTTCCTCTTTATTGTTCCTAATGGATTTTACCCCAAACTTATCCTACAATTGTTATCAACCTTTAATTGATGATTTTGTTGGGATTTACCTTGAATCTCAGAATCCCACATCGAAAATTAAGTGAGTTTGAGTTTGTTTTGTATCCCACATCGAGAGTTTAGTAAAGGTATAAGGGATTTCATATTTATAAATAAGATGTTTTGGTTTAAGTTTAGTAACCCCAGAGAGTTAGACATCAAGAGAATAGCTAAGTGAGTAGGCTATTAAAAGATGTAATTGGGTTTTAGGTTAAGTTTTGAGTAAGGAGTTTTAGGAGACTTTTCTCATTCTAAAAGTCTCACAATTGTAAAGATTTATTTGATAGTGGATTAGGTTTGGAGTAGGCCATTTTGAGTTGGGCCGAACCAAATATATTTGTGTGTTTTTATTCTTGATTTGAGCTTGTTATTTTATGTGTGGTTGCTGCACGTGGGTGTTGTTTTTCCCAACAAGTGGTATTAGAACTGTGGTGTTCCCCAATAAGTGGTATCAGAGTGAGGTTTGAGGTTCGAGGTTTAAGGTTCGTGGGTCCAAGAGATCGTGAAGCAATGTTTGAAGATGTCTGAAGAAGGTATGTTTGGTATGCCTATGCCTAAGTTTGAGATTCCGTTATTTGATGGAAAGAGTAATTTTATGTTATGGCAAAGTACGATTTAAGATCTGTTAGTACAACAAGGCTTGGATCAGGCATTAGAGAATAGTAAGCCTGAAGGAATGTCTGACACTAATTGGAATAGGATTTAGAAGAAAGCTGTTAGTACTATTAGATTGGCGCTAGCTCTAGAGGTAAAATACAGTGTGTTGACTGAGAGTACTCTGAAGAATTTGTAGGATAAACTTGAAGGTATTTATGCTTCGAAGTCGTTGACTAATACATTATGTTTAAAGATGGATCTATATTCTCTGAAGATAGAAGAAGGTATGAGTCTTCATAATCACCTGAATGAGTTTAATAGATTGGTTTCTCAATTGCTAGCGATTTTTGTTGATGAGTTAAAAGATGAAGAGAAGGCTTTAATTTTGTTGTCATCTTTGCCCAAGTCTTATAGGCCTTTAGTTCAGACTGTGTTGGTAGGCAGGTCTACTTTGAAGTTGGATGATGTGACTGCCCTGTTGCGTGAGAATGAAAGGTTTATGGGAGCTCAGAACTCATCACCTGGGAGAGTACACTAGCTGTACAGGGTTTTAATCGAGGGAGGACTCAAAAGAGGATTGATGGATCAAGATGGAGATCCAAGTCAAGAGATAGAGATTACAGTGATGTAGAATGTTATTATTGTGGTGAGAAGGGACATATCCAAGTGCGCTGTAGGAAGCTGAGAAGGGATATGACTGCTTTTAAAAAGACGAATAATGAGAAAAAATCAGATGAAAAAAAGAGTGATACTACTGCTGTCGTGTCTAATGATGATGATGTTGTTTTGACAACTTGTGTGGATGAGACTCAGACTTTGAAAAGTGATAAAGGTTGGGTTCTAGATTCAGCTACTACAGTTCATGTTTGCAATGATAGGAGTTGCTTTGTGGAATTGAATAAGAATGAAAAGTATGGGGATATTGTGGTTGCTAACAAAGAAAAGGTGCAAATTCAAGGCATTGGGAATGTTTGCCTTAAATCTCACGATGGTGTTATTAGGACACTTCATCATGTAAGGTATGTACCAAGTTGTCACTACAATTTGATTGCTTTGGGTGAGTTAGCTTCTCGGGGGTACACATATTATGATAGTAATGATTGGTTAAAAGTGTACAAAAATGTAGTGTGATTCTACAAGGGAATAGGGTCAATAATCATTTGTACATGTTTGATGGAGGCTCAGTTGCTGAGATGCCTGTGATGAAAGAAAAGAAGAAAGGTAAGCGTGTTAGCTTTGCAGATACTATTGAAGTGTTTGGAGATTCAAGTCAAGGGAAGATTTGTTAGGATTTGCCTTGAATCTCAGAATCCCACATTGAAAATTAAGTGAGTTTGAGTTTGTCTTGTATCCCACATCGGGAGTTTAGTAAAGGTATAAGAAATTTCATATTTATAAATAAGATGTTTTGGTTTAAGTTTAGTAACCCCAGAGAGTTAGACATTAAGAGAATAGCTAAGTGAGTAGGTTATTAAAGGGTGTAATTGAGTTTTGGGTTAAGTTTTGAGTAAGGAGTTTTATGAGACTTTTCTCATTCTAAAAGTCTTACAATTGTAAAGATTTATTTGATAGTGGATTAGGTTTGGAGTAGGCCATTTTGAGTTGGGCCGAACCAAATATATTTTTGTATTTTTATTCTTGATTTGAGCTTGTTATTTTGTGTGTGGTTACTGTGCGTGGGTGTTGTTTTTCCCAATAAGTGGTATTAGAGCTGTGGTGTTCCCCAATAGATTTATGGTTCATATTATGGCTTTAAGAAGAATATAAAGAGTTCTTTCTTACTGAAAAAAAGTCAGACTCATTAGCAGCCCAAAAGAAAATAACAGTTATGCAAGCAAGATAGGCACCGAAAACAGTGCCAATGGCAAAAATCTCTTTGAGCTTCCATGAGTCAGGCATTGGAGATTGCTTAACCCTATCCTTGGAAATGGTCATAACTGTTCCATCATGAGTATGGCAATGATCAAAACCATGAAAGGAGAGAAATCAAACTTCCAAATAAGAGCAAGGAGCATAAAACCTAGCACGATACGGATAGTAATAGAGACAGCATAAATGGTGTAGTTTTTCATTTTCTGAAAAATTGCTCTGCTTGTCAGAACTGTACTCACAATCACACAGTCCCGATTCTGTTAATACTATATCTGATGCACCTTGGGCTGCATTAATTGCATCAGCCATTGTAATTCCAATGTCTGCCTTCTTAAGGGCTGGTGCATCGTTCACACCATCTCCAGTCATGCCACAAATATGTTTCCTTTGTTGTAGCCTTTTCACAATCTCATATTTGTGCTCTAAACTGTAGCCATTAGTTAAGAATGCACATTAGCTACTAAATAACTATTAAGTTAGCACCAAAACCAAATCCCATTTCGAGAAATTATCATATGGTCACTAAAAATAAGATGACATAATTTCAGAAACAAAAGATGTATCAACTCAATTACCTGGGACAACTCCTGCAAAGCCATCAGCCTTTTCAATAAGCTCATCAACACTGATTGTATCAACTGTCTCATCTTTATTTTGTCCATGGGCAGATGATGGACACATGTTGGTTCCCATGCCGAGCCTCCTACCAGTTTCCTTACCAATGGCCAGTTGATCACCAGTTATCATCTTGACATTGACACCAAGATGAAGTGCACGACGAATTGTCCCTGCACTATCATGTCTTGGAGGATCGAATAGAGGCAGGAGACCAACAAATTCCCATGGACCTCCCAAGCTCTCCTTGGTTTTCTCTGGTACAGTCTACAAAATCAAAAAGTTTTTTTCCATAATAAGCTTTTCTTCCCATTCATTCGATAATTCAAATAAAGTTAAAGAGAAAGTAGCATAGAAACTCACTTGTCTAGCCACAGCAAGAGAGCGGAGCCCACAATCAACAAAAGCAGCGATGATATCATGAGCGTTCTTCCTCACATCATCTTGGAGGATGCATAGGTCGATGATCTAATAGAGATGCCTGGTATTAAGTATTAACAAAGAAAAAAAGATTTGTAATGATAAGAACAACATCCGTACAATGCAAGCCGATCTATTTACCTTCTCTGGTGCACCCTTGCTGACTTTATGCCAACTTCCATCAGACTCAATATACGTCATGGCTGTACGCTTGTCTACTGGGTTAAAGGGAAAGAAATGCATCTCTGTAACACCTGCTCTGGCCTGCAAATAAATTCAAAAGTAAGTTTTATTTTATCAGCTATCATGACATGAGGTAATGTTATAATTAAATGCTTAACTTACTTCATGAAACAAGTAGCTCAAACAGGTTAAAAATTAGGATGTAATTGTTAGGAAAATGGGGTCTAGTCCCATGTAAGTGGTTTTGGACCAAGTAAAGGCCATGGGCCTTGATCTTTTATTTTACACAGAGCCCTAGCTACTTAAAAAAAAAGAGGTGGAGTTGTTTTAAGTGTGTGTCGAAAACCAAGCAGAGAAAGAAGAAAAGCTAGGAAAAACAGAGAGAGAAAAAAGAGAAAGGAGAGTTGGTTGAACGGAAGTCGATCCGTAGTCCGATTGAGTTAGAACCTTGTCAGGAGGTTTATGATTCAGAGTTCTACATTCTGAACGGTAAAGATCGGATTTGAAGCTCTCTAGGAACAAATCCAGGGTGTATTTGTTGAGTCACTTATTTGGTGAGATTTCTCCAATTATTTCTCTAGTTGTTGATTAGCTCTAGTTTTAGCTAGAGAAGAACTTTGTATAACTATTATTTGATAGTGAAGATTTTTCTGGTGGCCCGTGGTTTTTTCCCTCTACACTGGAGGGCTTTTCACGTAAATCTTGGTGTGCTTTATTTTTCCTGCGTATTTGATTATTGATTGTTGTCTATTGCTTCTGTATTGTTGTGATTATTGCTTCAGGTGCAACAAGTGGTATCAGAACGAGGGTTATTTTGAGACATCGATACAGAAGCAACCCAAGATAGAAGTAAATTCTGTTTGAGATCATGGAGGGTGATACAGGTTCCATGATAAAATTGACTGCATCGAATTATTCAATTTGGAAGCCTATAATAGAGGATCATCTATACTTCAAAGATTTGTATGAGCCAGTATTGGGTGATTCGGCTAAACCAGCAGATATGAAAGACGAAAGCTAGAAGAAGCTAGGTAGAAAAACGCTGGCTACAATCAGAAAATGGGTTGATATCAGCGTGTTCCATCATGTAACGCAGGAATCAGATGCTCACATTGTTTGGGAAAAATTGGCAGCAAATAGGTATGAATAAAGTTATGCTTGTTAAAAAAATTGCAACTTTACAATACAGGGATGGACGATCTGTTACAGAGCACTTCAGTGATTTTCAAGGTATATTTAATCGGATGACTACTATGGAGCTTAAGATAGATGATGAAATGAAGATGTTATTTTTTTTGGGTTCATTGCCAGACAGCTGGAATACTCTAGTTGTGACTGTTCTTAATTCAGCTCCTGATTATAAGGTGACATTGGAGATAGTAAAGGACAGTATGATTAATGAAAAAGCAAGGCGAAAAGATGTAGACCCTGAAAATCAAGCTCTAGTCACAGAGAACAGGGGTAGAAACATCAACAGAGGTCAGGACTCAAAAGGTCATTGTAAGTCTAAACATAAATCCAAGTCTAGAGGTAAAGTGAAGTGTTTCCATTGTGGTAAGGCAAGTCATATAAAACGAAACTGTAAAATCTTAAAGCAAGAGCGAAAAGATAAGAAAGGTAATAGTTCAGATGATAGCAATGTTACAGCAATGAATTCAGATAGTGATTCAGTTACTTTGATTTGTACACATGGTGATTGTAATCATGTTACTGATCCCGGCATTGAGTGGATAGTTGACACAGAAGCGGCATATCATTGTGTTCCTAAAAGAGAGTTATTTACAACTTACAAAGCAGGAGACTTTGGTTGTACCAAGATGGGAAACAAGAGTGTGTCGCAGATTATTGGGATTGGTGATATTGTTGTACAAACTAGTACAGGCTGCATGATGACTTTGAGGGATATCAGACACATTCCAGATATGAGAATGAACTTGCTTGCTGTTAATGTCCTCGATAAGGAGGGATATGAAAGTCGACAAAAGAATGGACAGTGAAAGCTTCTCAAAGGATCTATGGTAGTTGCAAGGGGAAAACTATGCTGCACAATGTATAAGACATGGATGCAATTGAACGGTAACCAGGTAAATACCGTTGAAAATGATGCTTCAGCAAACTTGTGTTACAGGAGGCTGGCACACATGAGTGAAAAAAGGTTACAGGTTTTGGCAAGACAGTCTCTCATTCCCTTGACCAAAGGTATGTCTCTTGATTCATGTGATTATTGTTTGTTTGGTAAGCATCATAAAGTTTCTTTTCGTAAAAGTTCTCAAAGAAAAGAAAATAGATTAGAATTAATTTATTCTGACGTATGTGGTCCCATTGAGGTTGAGTCATTAGGTGATAGCAGATATTTTGTTACTTTTATTGATGATGCTTCACGTAAGACTTGGGTGTATATGTTGAAATACAAAAGTCAAGTACTACAGTATTTTCAAAAATTTCATGCCATGGTTGAGAGGATGACAGGGTTACCCTTGAAGTGTATTCGAACTGATAATGGTGAGGAATACACATCTAAAGGCTTTGAAGAGTATTGCTCAAAGCATGGGATCAGGCATGAGAGAACAGAACCTGGAACACCGCAGCATAATGGTATAGCCAAAAGAATGAATCGCACCATTTGTGAAAAAAGTCAGATGTATGTTGAGGATGGCAAAATTACCAAAGCCATTCTAGGGTGAAACAGTCAACACAGCTTGTTATTTACTTAACAGGTCACCATCAGTTCCTTTGGGCTTTGACATTTCAGAAAGAGTGTGGACAGGGAAAGATACTTCATACTCTCACTTGAAAGTTTTTGGGTGTAAAGTATTCATGCATGTGCCAAAAGAGCAGAGATCAAAGCTTGACAGTAAAGCTACACAGTGTGTGTTTGTAGGATATGGTGATGAGGAATTTGGCTACAGGATATGAGATCCAGTAAAGAGAAAGACAGTCAAAAGCAGGGATGTGGTCTTTCATGAAAAAGAAACCATAGCAGACTTTGAGAAAAATGAGAAGACTACATAGGTTACTGTTGAGTGTGATGTTTCAACACCGACAGAGATTTCATAGGAAAGAGCCACAGATGGTGAAAATGAGCAAGAAACAGAACTTGGGGATATGAATGAGCCAGCTACAGTTGGTGATGAGCCAGATGCTATTAGTTTTGAGCATGGGGAGCTACCTTCGACATCAAATGATATAGAGTCTCAACCCAGAAGATCTACTAGAGAGCGCAGGCTATCTACCAGGTATCCAAGTTCAGATTTTATTTTAGTTACCAGTGAAGGAGAGCTAGAAAGCTTTCAAGATGTGCAGGCTACTCTGGATAGAGAGCACTGGTTAAAAGCAATGAAAGAAGAGATGAAGTCATTGCGAAAGAATGGTACTTATGATCTTGTTAAACTTCCAATAGGGAAGAGGCCATTAAAGAATAAATGGGTGTTTAAGTTGAAAAAAGATGGTGACAAACTAGTGAGGTACAAAGCTCGATTGGTAGTAAAAGGTTTTTCTCAGAAACCAGGCATCGATTTTGATGAGATTTTTGCTCCAATTGTAAAAATGAGTTCTATTCGAGTGGTACTGGGATTGACAACTAGTTTGAATCTTGAACTTGAGCAACTTGATGTTAAAATTGCATTTTTGCATGGTGATTTACAGGAGGACATTTATATGAATCAGCCTAAGGGTTTTGAAGTGAAAGATAAAGAGCACTTAGTTTGCAAATTGAAGAAAAGCTTGTATGGCTTGAAACAAGCTCCGCGACAGTGGTACAAGAAGTTTGATTCTTTTATGGTGAGTCATAGCTATAAAAGAACAGCAGCAGATTCTTGTGTGTATGTTAAACAATTTCCTAATGGTAACTTCATTATCCTATTATTATATGTTGATGATATGTTTATTGTAGGACAAGATGCTAGTATGGTTTGTAGGTTGAAAGAACAATTGTCTAAGTCCTTTGATATGAAGGATTTAGGTCCAGCAAAGCAGATTCTTGGTATGGATATTATCCGGGATAGGAGAGCTGGAAAGCTGTGGTTGTCACAAAAAAAGTATGTTGAACGAGTGCTTGGTAGATTCAACATGCAATATGCTAAATCAGTTAGCAGTTCACTTGCCAACCATTTTCATCTAAGTAAGAAATCTTGTCCAGTGTCTAAGGAAGAGCAACTAGCTATGTCTAGTATTCCTTATTCTTCTGCAGTCGGTTCTTTAATGTATCTTATGGTTTGTACAAGGCCTGACATTGCTCATGCAGTTGGTGTAGTGAGCAGATTTCTTTCTAATCCAGGAAAGGTTCACTGGGAAGCAGTGAAATGGATTTTTAGATATTTGAGGGGTACCTCAAAAATGTGCTTGACTTATGGAGTTTCACAACCAGTTCTAGAAGGGTTTACTGATGCTGACATGGCAGGCGATCTTGATGGTAGGAAATCTACTTCAGGGTATTTATTCACTTTTGCAGGAGGAGCTGTATCTTGGCAATCTAAGTTACAGAAGTTGTTGCTTTGTCAACTACAGAGGCTAAGTATATTGCAGCAACCGAAACATGTAAAGAAATGCTTTCGATGAAACGTTTTCTTCTTGAATTGGGGTTGAATCAGAAAGAGTATGTGGTATTTTGTGATAGCCAGAGTGCTTTAGATTTGAGTAAGAATACCATATACCATGCTAGAACAAAGCACATTGATGTTAGATATCATTGGTTACGTTCAGTGATTAAAGAACAACAGATGTTATTGAAGAAAGTCCATACTGATAAGAATGTAGCAGATATGTTGACTCAGATACTTCCCAGGGAAAAGCTTCAGCTTTGCAGCAACTTGGCCGGAATGAGTTCCCTGGCCAAGGTAAGTTCCAAATGAAACTGCTATGGTGATGAATCTCCTCCTAATGGGGGCTGGAAGGGGAGATTGTTAGGAAAATGGGGTCCAATCCCCATGTAAGTGATTTTGGACCAAGTAAAGGCCATGGGCCTTGATCTTTTATTTTACACAGAGCCCTAGCTACTTAATAAAAAAGAGGTGGGGTTGTTTTAGGTGTGTGTCGAAAACCAAGCAGAGAAAGAAGAAAAGCTAGGAAAAGCAGAGAGAGAAAAAGAGAAGGGAGAGTTGGTTGAACGGAAGTCGATCCGTGGTCCAATTGAGTTAGAACCTTGTCAGGAGGTTTATGATTCAGAGTTCTACATTCTGAACGGTAAAGATCGGGTTTGAAGCTCTCTAGGAACAAATCCAGGGTGTATTTGTTGAGTCACTTATTTAGTGAGATTTCTCCAATTGTTTCTCTAGTTGTTGATTAGCTCTAGTTTTAGCTAGAGAAGAACTTTGTATAACTATTATTTGATAGTGAAGATTTTTCTGCTGGCCTGTGGTTTTTTCCCTCTACACTGGAGGGCTTTTCACGTAAATCTTGGTGTGCTTTATTTTTCCTGCGTATTTGATTATTGATTGTTGTCTATTGCTTCTGTATTGTTGTGATTATTGCTTCAGGCACAACAGTAATTACATTGCAAGTGATTCACTTCTGTGAATCTTAACTCACCTCCTCAGGATCACCTAGCATTCCAACAATATAGGCATCAATAGCATCTTGATTCTCAACTCTGGAAGCCCTGGCCGCTAGTAGAATAACCATGTCCTTGTCAACATTGTTGGTGAACAACTGAAATTTCACAAAAATCATTTCCAATGTGAACTCAACAATTAGTTGTATGATATGATTACTGCATCACCAATCCGTGATTACTTTTAACTTTAATTCAAGGACTAACCTCAATCATTGCCTTGTCTACAGTAAGCTCGTTGAGAGTGAGTGTCCCAGTCCTGTCACTGCAGAGTACATCCATTCCAGCCATTTCTTCAACAGCTGTCATTCTCTTAGTGATAGCTCCTTGTTGTGAAAGCCGGTGAGATCCAATAGCCATTGTCACAGATAAAACTGTTGGCATGGCAATTGGAATCCCTCCAATGAGCAGCACCAGCAGATTATTGATTCCATCTCTGTACCTACGGTGCTGGATTGGATACATCACCACTATCTCGATAATCATCCCTGCAGCAATTGAGCATATGCAGAAGTTTCCAATTGCCGTCAGCACCTAATCAAACAATCACCATTTAGTGCACACCATGTACAATTGAAGAACATCGGCAAGTTCTTAACTTAGAAATACTGCTCAATTTAATGTTCTTTTTCACCTCAAAAGACATTTGAGCACTGCTTGTGAGTCTTGTCATTACCTGCTGGAAGTGTCCTATGTTATTGGTGGTATCAACCAGGTGAGCAGCTTTACCAAGGAATGTGTGCACACCAGTGGCGAAAACAACAGCCTCAATCTCAACTTGCTTGACGGTAGAACCAGAGAATACCTCATCACCTGAGTTCTTGGTTACCGGTAAAGACTCACCAGTTAAGGCAGACTGATCAATCTTGAGTGAATCGCCTTCAAGGAGACGTGCTTCTGCTGGGATGACATCTCCCAATTTGATGCTGATAATGTCCCCAGGTATCAAAATTGCAGCTTCTTGCTCGCACCACTTTCCATCTATTAGGACCTTGAACCATCCAAACGTGCATAAAGGTTTAAAGGCAATGTTCCCCTTATCTTACAACAAAAGTAATGTCTATTTTACATTAAGTTAGTAAGCATTGTATCTGCATGTTATTCACATTCTTAAGCACCCTGGTTTTGGGAGCAAGACCAGCCATCAGTGCTGCTGCAGCATTGCCAGCATTATTTTCTTCAATGAAGCTGATAGTTGAGTTGATAAAAAGCAATGCCAGTAACCACAATGCCAACAAAATCTTGCCAATCTGGGGGCTCGCCCTGCATTTATACATAGAATTAGAGATTGTTTATCTAAGTCAATGAATTCAAGTATAAGAGAAAGAGAGAGAGAGATTAACATTCTCCTCCATTTGCCAAACAAATGGCCATAATTGCAGCAATCTCATGACCCATGAAAGAGGATTCCACATAAATCACAAGAACTTCAAAACCTTGCTTTCCTGTTTAATGCAGTTTTTACACTAATCAGTATCTCCCCGTGTTTTGTGTTAAAAACAAGATGGAGCGAACAAAATTATAGCAAATTTGCCTTTTTCTCTTCGAGCTTGTTTGGACCAAAGATATGCAGCCTTTTTTGCCCTTCCTCACTTGATAGGCCTTCCTTGGTGCATTTCAACTGTTGAAACACTTCTTCGACAGGAATGCGCTCCTGCAACCACATATCAATGTTCATGCACAATTTTTCACTACCTTCAAATCAAACTCTGAATCAAGCAACTCAAATTACCAAACTTGTAATGGGATTATTGAAAATGAATAACGAAAACATGACAGTATATATATATATATATATATGCACACACACACACACATACATATACACACGCACACACATATATATATATATATTTGAGTTCAATTATAAAGAAAAGAAAATTCCTTTAAGAAACCAGAAACAAAGAACACTTTCATGAAAACAAAGAAAAATACTTACAAGGTCGACGGTCTCATTCTTGATTTCTTCCAAGGATGCTTTTATCCGCCATTTTCTCTCTTCTTCTAATTACTTTCCCAGAAAAATAAAATTAAAAAAAAAATGCAGTCTCTTTTCTTTATGTGCAAAGCAAGAGTCTGTTATAAAGTGGAGCTAAGGCTTCTCTCATAGCAGCTCACTTCTTTATTAATATATGTTACAACTTCTACTAGCTTTTTTTTTTTTTAACTCTTTCTTTTTCAAAGAACAACTTATTTACTACTCTATTTTCTTGTTTTCTTCTATTGATTTGGGTTTTTTAAAGTATTAAATTTGGTTGATATGGTACAAAATTTACAAATCGAAAATGAAAGTTTGAGTGTAATGCTTGGCATCTATAGAGCAGAGTTTTGGTCAATGTTTTAGGAATATCAAAGGTAAATGAGCGAACGAGCGAGAGTGTCTTTGGTCTACGCAACCCAGGTAATTCAGCTATCACGATGTCTATCACTCACATTTTTCTTAAACCAAGAAGTCACCAATTATTTTGTTAATGTTTTTTTTTTTTTTTTGGATACTAGGATTATTAGGTTTAATATTGTGTCGAGGATGCCTCAATGTAGCACCATGAAGTAATACAACCACTTGTGGAAGTGGTGGAAGTAATTTTGGGAACTTCCACGTAAGTTTAAAATTTTTGACTTTATTATAAAGTCATTGGATAATAATAGTTAGATATAAAAGGATTAATATAAATCATTAAATATTTTTTAATTGTAAAAATAGTTAATTGTCTGCTAACTTGTTAGCTTAATTTTAATTAATTAACATTAAATATTATTTATTAAATAAAATAAAAAGAATTTTAAAAATGCTAAGATTCTTCTTCTTTTGATTATTTTTTTATGACCTTTTTTTATTTTTTTCCTCTAGTTTTTTTTTCTTTACCCACTTCTAGATTTTTTTATCAGTTTTTTCTTTTTTTTTAGGTTTTTTGGAATTTCATCTATTATATCTTAAACTTGAAAATAAATCTAAACCAATAAATAAGTATTAACATAAAAAGATAAGAATAATCGTAAATTTGGCACCATTTGATATGAAATATGTTAGAAGTCTCGTAACATAAAAAGATAAGAATAGTAGAAAAAAAGATGTTATTTGATGTAAAATGAGTTAAATGTATTGTAATACCCTAACAAAAAATTTTGATAATTCTAAATGTAATGAAAGGTAAAAATAATTATAAAAAGTTATTATTGTAACATAAATAATTTAGTTGGCAATATAAAAAATTATTATCACAAATAAAAATAATTTTAAATAAAAAAGAGTTAACATAAAACAATAAGAATAACCATAAAATTGGCATTATTTAACATAAAATAGTTAGAAGTATCATTATACCTTAGAAAAATTATAATAATTCTAAATATAATGAAAAGTAATAACAAATGTAAAAAGATATTATTGAAACATAATAAATCAGTAACATAAAAAAATTGGCATTATAAATAAAAAATAATTCTAAGTTAAAAAATAAGTGTTAACATAAAAAAGTGAGAATAATCGTAAAATTGGTATCATTTGACATTAAATATGTTAGAAGTGTCATAATACCTTAAGAAAAAATTGTAATAATTCTAAATATAATACAATGTAAGAATAAGCATAAAAAATTTTATTATAACCTATGTAGACACCCCATTTAGTCCAAGATATTTTTTAATTTAATTTTAGGATTTTAGTATTTTGTTTAGTTTAGAATTATTTATTTTATTAATTAATTGATTTATGGTTTAAAGAAAAAAAGGAAAAAAGGGAAAAGTTTGATTCGGTTTGAAGTCTAGTGTTTTAATTAAAAAAAAAAGAATGTATTGGTTTGACAGATAGACTTGGATTAAAAATCTAAATTTTACTTTGATTAGGAGATTAGAACCAAGAAAACCATATCTTATTGTGATTTGGATTACAAGCCTATAAAAAGACCACATTAGGATCAATTAGATACAATAAAGAATCAATCAGAACAAATCAATAGAGATATCTGGTGTTTTGGGTTTAGATAATTAGCATTTTCTCTTGGGAGTTCCAAGTTGAGATGAAGCACAAAAGGGAGGCATTCAATAAAAAGTTTTTATAGCAAAAGTTTTTAAAGTTTTGAGCATATATGTCTTAGGTTTCTGTTTTATTTTTGTTTAACATAAAAGAAAGACAATCACCATAAGTGAAGGGTGCTAGCAAAGCCATAAGTTGTTTCGTAAAATAATAAAAAAAAAAAGACAATGTAATTTCTATTTTTTTTCTTTATTTGTATGTTTATTTATGTTATTTAGTTGTTTCTCTTTCTTCTTTTATGCATATTTAAAATAAATTTTTATAATAAATTCATGATTCCTACCAAATGATTGAAGGATTTAAACATTGAATTGTGAATTCTACCAAACGATTAAAGAATTTCATAATGAATTTTCAAAAAATAAATTTTCAATCCTACCAAATGAGTGGAAGATTCAAATTTTTGTTAAATCATACCAAATTATTAGAGGATCTAATGACTTTTTTTTCAAAAGAAAATTTTGAGGTTTTCAAATAAAAATCCTACCAAACTATTAGAAGATATACATTGATATAAAATCTTACCAAACAATTAGAGGATTTTATTATTTGTTTTCGAAAAATAATTTTTTAGAAAATATGTTAATGAATCTGATGATAGAGCCTATTTAAAGTGAGACATGAGTCTCTAAGAATACTCTCGAGGTGAAGAAATTGTCTTAAATCACTACCAAACAATTGGAGTAATTTTAAGATCAATTTTCAATAATTAAATTTACTTGATAAAATTCAAAAATATTTTGAGGCTTGGATAATATGAAATCAAACTAGTACCATCATTTGATGGGCATTGTATGGGTGTTATAATCATCCTCACACATAACCGTACTCTTGGATCTAGTTTTGGTTTCATAGATATAAAATCTACATTTTAAAGATATCTAAGTTAAGTTTGGGATTTCTCTTTAAAATAGATTTACTTAGGTGGCCAATCACATCTTAACCAAAAAGATTAGTGGTGACTCCTAAAGTCAGGTCTAGCTATAGGTATACAGATTTATACGTTATGATAGTTTGGCGACTCTATTAGGGATAATCGAGCGTTAGGCCAATAAACTCATGTTATCCAAAGCCTAAGTTAAAATTAAGAATTTTTCTTTAAATGTTTTGTCTATTTATAATTGTACCATAGCCTGTTGTTCACTTGTATCTATATAACAAGAACTCTACACCCAAGCTTCGTTCCTTAAGAAAGAGTTAAGTACCTATGCTATCATGAGATTTTATGTCTCCACCCTAGCTAGCAAAACACTCTTACTCAAATTGAATCTTTTTCCTTTATAGCCTGTGATGGGCAAGGATTGAGGTGCCTTACTAGTCTGTGATAGATAATGATGTAAGAAACAATTTGGGAACATTTAAATTTAACTTAAACCGTATGTAATTAACCCTGAAAAGCCAATCCTAGTTTAAAGTCATATCCACCCATTGTTAGAATGTAACCTAAGTTAGAACATATAAAGGAACTTTGTTATTGTCATTTGTATGAGTTTTGTGATAAAGTTGAAAGAGTTTGAGTTTTATTCACTCTTTTATGTGTTGTTATGCTACATGCATACATTTATTCATCCATGCATCATTGAATTTTTATGTATCTAGCATTTTATGCACATATTCATCATTCATGCATCATTATGAGGCAAACATTAGCTCATGTATCCATTCATAGAATCATTTGTTCATTCATGCATCATTATGAGGCAAACATTAACTCATGCATCCATTCATCCAGTCATTTGTCAATCTATGCATCATTAAATTGTTATTTGAATGTATTTATTTATCCGTTCATACATCATTGAATTGGTGTATATCACATTCAATACGTGCATTCATTTATTCATTCATGCATATAAAATAATGTTTCTAACAAGTTAGGATGATTCTTGGCATCTAATAACATATTATCCTAATTATGGTAAAAAGGTTCAATGATAGCTCAATCTTTGTATCAAGCCAGATTACGGTAGAATAATAAGTTCTTCATTTTCAAAAAATGGAAAGGGCACAAAAAGAGATGAATGGGCAATTAGAAGATATGATTAAATTGCTTAAGAATTTGAAAAAAGAGAAAATAGTGGCTAAACAGATGATGATCCAATATACCTGCCTAGCTTTGGCACATATTCCAAATAGACATCTCTAGGGGCTCAATGTCAAATGCCATTTATGGCAAGCTACCCCTACATGTATATTGACATGCCTACAACTATTACGCCTACTCATTTAGCTCTTATTCTTGATCAAACTCAAGTTCCTAATCTGGATGATCCAAAGGAATAAGAGAAGCTGAAGACAAACATAGTAGAAACCAAAAAAGGCTCTGAATCTTAACAAAAAATAGATCTTATTAAAGAAAGGTTTTGAGTTATTAAGGGTATGAAATTTTATGGTTCAATGGATGCTATTGAACTGTGCTTGGTTCTTGATGTGGTCATTCCACCCAAGTTTAAAGTCCTTAAATTTGAAAAGTGTGACAAAACCAAATGCTCCATAATACATATCACTATGTATTGACGCAAGATGGTCACATATGCACATGATGAAAAGTTGTTCATCCACATTTTTTAAGATAACCTTATTGGATCTACTTTAAGGTGGTATGTCCAATTGGATAAGTCTCACATCCATGGTTGGAAGAATTAGCTAAGGCGTTCATCTCACAATACAAGCACATCATAGATTTGGCTCCAGATCATTTATCATTACAAAGCATGGAAAATAAAGACACTAAAATATTTAAAGAATATGCTCAAAGGTAAAGGATGCTGCTGCCTAAGTTCAACCATTGCTCACTAACAAAGAGACCATAATTTTGTTTATCAATACTTTCAAAGCCCTATATTATGAAAGGATAATTGGAAATGCCACTAAAAATTTTATTGATATTATGATTTCTGAGGAAAAGATAGAAAATGCAATCAAGAATGGTAAACTTAAAGGAAGTGGTATAAATGATGCAAAAAGAGATGATACACCAAAAAAGAGGTAAAGAGATGCTCAAGTTATAATTTATTAAGGGCAATAGGCTAAAAGCTTCACCCTATTTCAGCCTTATTCGATGTACCCACTTTATTATCCTTTTATAAACAACCTCTACCAAAATCTTTATCTTTGCCAACCTATACAATAGTTAGGCTTTCATGCAATTTCTTATCCTCAAACAACTGTCACTCAATTTGCTACCTAATCAAGGAGTAAGCTAAAAAGGTCAAGGAATAATCAAAAGAGACTTTCAATCCTAATTATTGACCTCTTACTTTTACTAATAAGCACCAATTCTTTACCCCTGTGCCTTTAAAAATAACCCTAAATCCATCAGCAAGAACTTATGATCTGAATGGTAGACTTGATTATCACATAGGGGCAATTGGACACTCGACTGAAAGATGTAGACAATTAAAAAAGAAAATTAAAGAACTTATCAATAATGGCACTTTGACCATAGAGCTTATGGAGCAATGAAAATCTGTTTTACAATAGTTTTTCTTTTGGATATGTGAAGTATCAAATAATTTGTAGGAAGATTTCAAAATTTTGAGTTTGTTGACTAAGTTTTGCTTTGACATATGCATGCGTTTTTGCCTAAGTTTTTCTTTCAATTTTGTCTGTGTATGAATTCCTAGATTACATGTGAAAATAATCTTAAGGGAATTGGTAATTATTGTTAAGAATGAATATACCCAGTTATAACCAGTTCGTACTCCAATTCAATTGAGAATTACACCATTCTAAAGCCTAACTTCCCAAGTCTCACAACTTTGATTTTCACTTGACTGTGAGGGATTTCAATGATGATAATCTTCATTAAGGCTATGAACAATGAAATTTATAAAATTTTTGTAAGCCAATACATAAGGCACTCTTTTAAAGATTTTGGATTTTAGGTAATTTGATAAGTATCAAGGCTAGCTTAAATGTAATGTAACCTTTCCATTTTCATTCTTGAGATATAAACACTGAAAAGGCCATATCTCTTAATATCCTTGTTCCGTATCTTGATATATGTAATATCCCTTTTATGTTATTGTCCTAAAATTTTCTTTTGCTCACATTTTGGGGCAAGTTTACCAAAAAGTCAATTTATTCAACTTTTTCAATATCCTTTCCTCTAGATGGCATTGATTTGGTCTTTTGATGTGAGTTGTGAAAATCAAGATTGTTACATTGAGACTTCATTTGATATAGTAATTTGAGCTTGAGTTGAAAAAAAAAAAAACAAAAACAAAAACAAAAAAAGATAAAAAAAAATTGATTGTAACATTGTGCATATGAGATATTCAAATGATTTTAAAATTAAAAAAAAATCTTCTCTTGAGAATTGCTTTTCAATGAAGGTATCTATATCTGATATGATAAATGGCTATCATTCATATTCTTTTCATGAAAAGAAAATATCCATTTGCTACCCTCTTTGAGCTAATTGAATTTTTTTTGGAAGAATCCTAACTAAGGATCACCGTCCACATTGAGGGACAAGTATGAAAGAGGATCTATTTGAGAAAACAATGGATACAAAGTTAAGGGTAAGGAAAGAATGCCTATAATCAAAAGGCAAGTTTTTAAAATTTTGGGCTCAATTTGTCTAAATATGGAAAAATGAAGAAAAAAGAATAAAAAAAAGATGAAAATGCATGGTTTGAGAAGGCGAAAGGAAAATTTCATTGGGAAAAGAAATAATCATTATTTTGATTACCTTTAAACACATTTTTAGGTATATTTATCCTATCTTTTATAACCCGAAACCTTGGTTTATGTTACATCATTTGAAAAGCCCATTTTGAGCAAGTGTGGATGTTTAAATTGAAAAGCTTTTCTTTAAGAAATCACCATTACTTTTTGATTTTGGATGAATTTTGAGTTTTCAAATGCATGATGGAATAGTAAAAAGAGAAAGAGAGAGAGAGAGAAAGAAAGTAAAAGAAGATTGAATAGAGCTTTAGAATGAAAATCAGAAAGGGTAGTCTAAAGTAAGATTGAAAGCAACTCAAGCAATGTCATTCAAGGAAGGAACCTATTGAAAATCTTTGAGAAATTCAAAAAGGTGAACCCTAATATGAATATTTGTTTTAAAATTTGAACCTTTCTTTTTTTTCCAAAAATTTTGAGCTTATCATAGCTAGTCTTGACATTAGTTAAATTATCATATTAAGAAATTAAAAGAGTACAAAAGTGGATTGTACTTTAAAAGATGATTTTTCATTGGTGAGCCCAAATGAAGACATATTAATTTACTTTTTCCTATCCAGTGGCAAAATCTCCCTTAAGACTTTGGTGTATCGAACCATTTCATTCCCTTAAATAAACCAAATTGAGATTTATTTTCATCATTCTATGCAATAATCATCAATTTATAAGAGATTCAATTACATGTTTTCAAAAGAATATGCATTTTTTGGATCATAGAATAGTTATATGGACAATTTCTTTGGTTGTCATAAACATTGGGGCATTTGTTATGAAGACATTTATATTTAAATTGGCATAAATTAGTGTGGATAAGAGATAGGTGATTTTAGATCATTATGGTAAGAATGACTTTTTTGGAACAATGAGAATGGTTGAAGTAAAAGGTTTAAAGAAGATCCATGAATAAGATAAATGGTTTGAAAAATGGAATACTTTGAGTCAAAAAAAAAGGATGGAGGATTATTGTTGAAAACTAGCTTGTTAGCTAGTTCCAAAACTTAATGACAGAAAATGAAAAAGAGCTCGAGGACTTATTTACCACAATTAAGGATTCATGACATTGATTTTTGCATTATATGCATGACATTCATCTTATTCATTACATATTCAATTGATTTTGGACTTTGATTTTGAAATGTTGAGAATTTGAAAATATGAAATTTTGACCCTTGATTAAGGAGAATTTGTTGAGTATAAGACTTTATTTTTCGATTGAAAAAAAATTTTCATGATAAAAGTGATAAGTTTGGAGCTAAAAAAATTTTCAAAATGAGATTTGTAAAAGTGTTTAACCTTGATTAGGGATGAAACCTTTTCTCATATGAGATGTTTTTATTTCAAAAGAAATTATTTTTATAAAAATTTTTAGACTTCTATTAAAAAGAAGCTTTTTCAAAAATAAAAAATGATTTGTAAGACTTTTGAACATAATTTATAAGGCCTCCAAGCCTAATTCTCAAAACCTTCAGGCATGATTTGTAAGACTTCCAGATATAATTTATAAGGCCTCCGGACATAATTTTTAAAGTCTTCAGGCATAATTTGTAAGGCCTCAGGGCATAATTCTCAAGATCTCTGGGCATGATTTGTAAGACCTTCATGCATAATTTTTAAGACTTCTGGACATAATCTCATAAAAACTAAAGTTTGAAAGAATAAGACATTTTGATAAGATTTTGATCCTCGTATGAGGAAAATATTGTGAACATGAAGTTTGAAACCTTTGGATGAAGATAATGATTTCAAGAAGAGTTGGTAAATCTTGGTTAAGAAACTCTTCCAATTTTAAAGTTTCATAACCTCCGTTTAGAAAAGTTTTTTATCACAAGATGAGAATCTCATATGCGAATCCTTAAGACATTGAATTTTAGATTTGAACTTTTCAAATGAGAATCTTTAAATCTTGGATTTGAATCTCTATGATTTTCAAATATGAACTTTTGAATCCTTAGTGAGAATCTTGAAGACTTATGCAAATCTCAAAAATCTTTTGGTAAGAATCTCGAATTTTCAATTTTCAATTTGAATGAATCATTGATCTCTTTTAGATAAGAATCTATTTTACATTTTGAAAGTTATGGAACCTCTATTTAAAGAAGCATTTAAATGTTGAGATCTGTAAGACCTCTAGGAATAATCTCTAAGTCCTTCAGGCAAAATTTATAAGTTTTCTGAGCTAAATCTATTTTTTGTATTGAGATTTATAAAACCTCTGAGCATAATCCCAAGTCCTCTGAATAAGATTCATAAGTCCTTCATGTAGAATGTTTTAATTTTTATATTTTTCAAAGTTGTTGAGCCTCTAATAAGAAGAGCATTTTTTATTTCGAAGTTGTTAAGCCTCTATTGATGAAGAACTTTTGTAATTTTATTTTTTGATTTTTCTAGGCCTAAAAAAATGGATATCTTTTATCTTTACACAATTCATGTTTCATAAAAAATGCATAAAGAGGGATAGTTGTAGACACTCCATTTGGTTTGGAGTATTTTTTAATTTAATTTTAGGATTTTAGTTTTTCTTGAGTTTAAGATTATTTATTTTGTTAATTAATTGATTTATGGTTTAAGAAAAAAGAAAAAGGGAAAATTTTGATTCTGATTGAAGTATAGTATTCCAATTAAAAAGGATTGTAGTGATTTGAAATGTGGACTTGGATTAAACATGTAAAATTGACTTTGATTAGGAGATTGAAACCAAAAAAAACCTTATCCTATTGTGATTTGGATTAGAGGCCTATAAAATGATCCCATTATGATCAATTACATAAAATGAATAATCAATAAGTAAAAATCAAGAGAGAAAGTAAAAAAAAGGCAAAAAAACTTAAAAGTTTTTTTATAGTTTTCTCTTGTGTTATGGGTTTAGATAATTAAGATCTTTTTTTAGGAGTTATGTGTTGGGGAAATGAGTTGAGATGAAATACAAAAGGGAGATATTAATTATCTTACCATTTCCCCAACACATAACTCCCAAAAAGAAGATCTTAATTATCTAAACCCATAACACAAGAGAAAACTATAAAAAAACTTTTAAGTTTTTTTGCCTTTTTTTTACTTTCTCTCTTGATTTTTACTTATTGATTATTCATTTTATGTAATTGATCATAATGGGATCATTTTATAGGCCTCTAATCCAAATCACAATAGGAGAAGGTTTTTTTGGTTTCCATCTCCTAATACATTTTTAATCCAAGTCTACATTTCAAATCACTGCAATCCTTTTTAATTGGATTCAATCCTACCAAACGATTACAAGATTCAAATTTTCATTTAATCTTACCAAACTATTGGAGAACTTAATGACTTTTCTTTTTCAAAAGAAATTTTTGATTTGCAAATAAAAATCCTACCAAACAATTAAGGGATATGCGTTGATATAAAATGTTACCAAATGCTTGAAGGATTTATTATTTGCTTTCAAAAATAATTTCTTAGAAAATATGTTAATGAATTCGATATCGGAGCCTCTTCAGAGTGGAATACGAGTCTCTATGAATATTTATGAGGTGAGGAAATTATCTTAAATTACTACCAAATGATTGGAGTAATTTTAAGATCAATTTCTAACAATTAAATTTACTTCGTAAAAATTGAAAAATATTTTAAGGTTTGGACAACATGAAATCAAACTAGTACCATCATTTGATGAGCATTGTGAAGGTGCTATAACCTTCCTTATATATAACCATACTCTCGGATCTAGTCCTGATTTTATAGATAAAATCTACCTTTTAAAGATACTTAAGTTAAGCTTGAGATTTCTCTTTAAAAATGGATATATTCACGTAGGTGGCCAATCACACCTTCACAAAAAATATTGGTGACGACTCCTAAAATTAGGTCTAGCGATAAGTATACAGATTTATATGTTATGACAATATAAATACTTAAGTTGATAATATAAAAAAAAATATTATTATAAATAAAAAATAATTTTAAACAAAAAATACATGTTAACTTAAAAAAGTGAGAATAATTGTAAAATTGAAACCATTTGATATAAAATATGTTAGAACAATGGAAGAATAGTTATAAAATTAGTGTCACTTAATGTAAATTGGATTAGAAATATCGTAACACCATAACAAAGAATAGTGATAATTCTAAATGTAATAAAAAGTAGGAACAAACATTAAAAAAAATTATTGTAACATAAATATTATTTTATAAATATTATTTTTGGCATGTAAAAGAAAATTTATTAGAAATAAATAATAATTTTAAACAAAAAAATAAGTTTTAATATAAAAAATATGAGAGTAATCGTAAAATTGGTATTATTTGACGTAAAATAGTTAGAAATGTCATAGTACTTTTAAGAAAAAATTACAATAATTCTAAATGTAATGAAAGGTAATAATAAATGTAAAAAGATATTATCATAACACAAGTAATTAAGTTGGCAATGTAAAAAAATTATTATTACAAATAAAAAAATTTAAACAAAAAAAAGAGTTAACATAAAAATGATGAGAATAATTGTAAAATTAGTATTATTTGACATAAAATGATTAGAAGTATCGTTATACCTTAACAAAAAAGTTGTAATAATTTTCAATGTAATAAAAAGTAACAACAAATGTAAAAATAATTATTAAAACGTAATAAATTTATAACGGAAAAAATTAATAGTATAAATAAAAAATAATTCTAAACCAAAAATAATTCTAAAAACAATAAGAGTTAAAATAAAAATGTAAAAATAATAGTAAAATTGGTATAATTTGATGTAAAATATATTTGAAGTGTTGTAATACTTAAGAAAAAATTATGATAATTCTAAATATAATAAAAGGTAAGAACAAACATAAAAATTTTAATATAATATAAATAATTAAATTGCTAACATAAAAATTATTATTATAAATAAAAAAATACTAAACAAAAAAATAAGTGTTAACGTAAAAATGTGAAAATAATTGTAAAATTGATATAATTTAATGTAAATATGTTCAAAATATTGTAATGTAAAAGGTGAAAATAGCCATAAAATTGGTATCATTTGACATAAAATAAGTTAAAAATGTCCTAATACCCTAAGAAATAGTTATGATAATTCTAAACATAATGAAAGATAAGAACAAATATCAAAAATATTATTGTAATATAAATAAATAACTTAACAACCTAAAAGAATTATTATTATAAATACAAAATAATTCTAAACCAAAAAATAAATGTTTATGTAAAAGATGAAAATAATGGCAAAATCGGTATTATTTCACTTAAAATGAGTTAAGAGTGCTGTAACAATCTAAGCAAAAGTTGTGATAATTTTAAACGTAATACAAAATAAGAACAACCATTAAAAAAGTATTATTATAATGTCAATAATTAAGTTGACAATATAAAAAAATTATTATTATTTCAAATAAAAATAATTCTGAACAAAAAGAGTGTTAAAGTTAAAAAGTGAGAATAGTTGTAAAAATTAGTATCATTTGGTATAAAATAAGTTAGAACTATCATAATATTTTAAGGAAGAGTTGTGATTATTCTAAACATATGAAATCTAAGAACAAACATAAAAAAAATATTGTTCTAATGTAAACAATTAAGTTGGTAACATAAAAGAATTCATATTATAAATAAAAATAATTCAATTACAAAATATGTGTTTGTGTAAAATGGTGAGAATAATTATAAATTTTGTATCATTTGGCATACAATTGTATTAGAAGTGTTGTTAAACCTTAAAAAAAGTTGTAATAATTCTAAACATAATAAAAGATAAAAACAAGTGTAAAAATATATTATTATAATGTAAATAATTAAATTGATAATGCAAAATTTATTATTATAAATAAAAAATAATTTTAAATCAAAAAATAAGTGTTAACATAAAAAGTGAGAATAATCGTAAAATTGATATCATTTGACGTAAAATAAGTTAGAGTAATCCTAACACATTGAGAAAAAAACTATGATAATTTTAAATAAAACGAAAAGTAAAGCTAAACGCAACAAAAAATTAAAATAAAGCAAATAATTAACTTGACAATATAAAAGAATTTATATTTTTAAATTAAAAGACTTTAAATAAAAAATTGTTAACATAAAAAGATTAGAATAATTATAAAATTCATATTATTAGATGTAAAATGAGTTTGAAATATCTTATCTTCAAAAAAAGTTTTAATAATTGTAAATGTAATGATAAGAAAAGCCAAAATATATATTATTAAATGTAATTAATTAATTTGATTTCATAAAATAATTGATATTCTAAAATTAAAATATATATATCATTTTTATTTGTTAAATTAATAAATTAAATAAAATTATATATAACTTTTTTAATGTTTACCTGTTTACTATTCTTCTTTTTTTTTCTTATTTAAAAAAAAATTATATTATTTTTACAATTTATGATGATATATATTATGAGATATCATAATATAATATCTCAGAACTTGATTTTAAAATCGATACATTAGACAAACCAGTAATTTTAAAAATGAAAAGAGAGAAATTTGGGTGTTTTTTTTGAATTGAAAAATGATAACAAGATCGTAAATGTTGAGGTGTTCCACGGTTTAACCATTCGGCTATTCGTAAAGAATAAATTATTATCTTTATTTCATTCTTAACACTTGAATTACCTAACAAAATAGCATTACTTTAACGATATTATTTTATGTTAATTAAGATAACACTTTAATAAAATTAAATCTAATTCTATAATTTAATATAAGTTTGAAAGAATTATTACGGGAGCCTTTTTTCGGTACAATTTTCTTAATAAAAGTCTAATCACCATAACATGTTGCACATATCGGTAGTTTATTGAAGGCAAAAATAATAAATAATTTCATAAATGTTATCACTTTATCTAAATAAATTTTTTATTTTTATTATATTTAAATAAGTTTTTAAATTTTAATTTACACTTAAATAATTTTTAAATTTTAATTTATATAAGAATAAATTCTTAACTTTCAATTTATACTTAAATAAATTCTTAACATAAATCAATTTTTCATTTGAAATAAAGATTTATTTATATACAAATTAAAAGATAAAAAAATTATTTAAATACAATAAAAATATAATGATTTATTTAAAAATGAAATAATTTAAAATTTTTTAATATTTTAACCTTTATTGAAGAACTCTTATGATATTGGAGTTTGTCCATAACTAAATTTCAAATATATAAGCATCCAACAATATATCCCGACATTTTCAATAATTAATGAATATATCCCTTCTAAATATAAATCTATCCACCTGCAGTGTAAACGTAAATCTGAGTAAACTTCATTAATGATTTGTGATCTGTTATTAATGTTTCATTTTCATTAATGATTTTTAAAAGTTACATTTAGTGTCAACTATCTTTATTAATATTTCATTTTCGTTTATGACTTTTATTAACATTTCATTTTCATTCATAATTTTGAAAAGTTGTATTTACCATTTATAACCTTTTATTTCACTGTTCATTCATTTTTTTTAATGTTTGTCCAAGTCTCTTCAATTTTTTCACATAAAAATAAGTTTTACTAGATTTCAAGTCCACGCTTCATCGCAGAAGTAAAAATAAAGTTATATACTTGTAATTTAGTTATAAAAATAAAATAAAATCTTGTATTAATAATTTAAATATTGAACAATATATAAGAAAAAAATAGTTGTCTAGCTATTTATATTTGGAATATTTACATTAGTTGAAGTCAATGATGATGAGATATTAAACTTATTCAACAATGAAAAACAAACAAAACAACCTATTACATTATCTATATTGTCAAAGAAGCAATAAAAGTAGCATCATATATATTATAAACCTACCTTGAGCTATGCTCTATTGCGAATAAGGGTAAGAGAGGCATCTATTACATGATTTTAGCCTTTCTCTAACAAATCAGAAGGTATATTTGTAGCTTTTAGTTTTTGCCAGTAATGAATTCCTCTTTGGCCTGTCGTTGTGCCTGAGCCTAACATGTCTACAAAATCATAAAAAGATTAAATGAGGAAGAAACTTTATAGAAATGATGATGAAATTCAAATGCTAGGTAAGAAAATACCTATCAGAGAACAACAATAATAAAATATTCATTAAAGTAACATCGATATTGGAAAAGGTTGAGCTTTTAATCAAGCAATAATATATCATCTAAATTTTTAGTATAGTATATGAACTAATAAAGCTTCTATCTTAATCTAGTAATCCCCAAGTAAACAATTTCATTCTTAAAATCACATAGAAACATTAGAAAAACCTTTTCCATAGAAAGTTACATAACATTAAATTTCTCAATATTCAAATAATGATAATGATCCGATTACCAAACTTTCAAACCTAATTTTCCACTAACATTGTCAATTATGTTGCTTGCTCAAAGCCTATAATAAAAACCATGGAGAATTTATTTTAAAAACATAGATTCTTACCTCTCTTGGAAAGTGATGCTACATCTTTTAAAGGAAATAAGAATTGCAAGGTGGAAAATGAGGCACAATATCATGATCATTGGTCACTCTAATTGTGTTCGGCACAAGTTTACTGTAATAAGAAGCAAAGGTAGCATTCCCAATATGAGGTTGTCCAAATGTTATAACTTGTACATTCTTGACTTCATCATTAACTTAGGAATAAAAGATTTATTTTGTCATTACAACTCTGATAGAGTAATTAGGCAAGTTTCCATAATTTAACCAAGGAAATTTAATTCAAAAGATTTGGAAAAACCATGGTACATAATGCAAACTTATGTAGCAAGCACAAAGGTTTCACATTTACCACACGATGAAAAGAACAACAATAATAACATATTTCTAGCTATATCAAGAAAGGCTTTAGATTAGCGTTAGATCAAGTGCACAAAAGGAAGTCATAGCTTCTCCCATTGAATGGTATGTTACTATGATATCAAGGTCTCCATAAAATTCTTTTGCTTCTTAAACATAATTATGAATTTCAAGGTGTATGATTGAATTGTGTTAAGAAGTATAAAACCCATGGTGTACCTGAATAGCAAAAAAAGACTAAAGATTAATAACAATCATTCTAGCATAAATTTACAAATTAGTAGAAATTTGTTATGCATACCATACCATCAAGCATGCCAAGGTAATTTAAATCAAGTTGTTTCCAGAATAAGTCTTCAACCCAATTCTATATGCTGTGAATGGACAAATAAATTAATCAAACATTATAAAAAAAGCTCATTACATTTGTGAAAAAACAATATTATCATTTTTGTGTACTTCAAATCTTTTTTATCACTTATGTCATCATGCCATGAACAATACCTATTTTTGAAAACATTGTTGAATAAAAATTATAGAGGAAAGTAATACTGGTACCTATGTTCCTACGTTCCTTTAAAGGCAATAATAATGGCATTAAGATTCTTTGCCATGCTAACAATTGCCTATCAATTTGATAGTCATTTTCATGTCAGTTACAAGCAAAAGCATTCCAAAGTATAACATAGGTCATGATTCTAATAAATATCTAAACACGCAATGAGAAAAGTACTTATAAATAGTTCTAAATATTAAAGATAAGCTCAATAACTTCAAATCCCTATTTTTGTACAAAAAGGTATTAGGACAACCAATTTAAGTGGAAACCTACCTGAACATATCATAAAAGTCCATTGGTTAGACATGTTAACAGTTTCAAAAGAAAACTCTAAACCAATGTACACCTCCTATGCCACTTCAAGTGCATATTTAAAAAGAAATAGCAAAGAGTTGGAGTTGACCATAGAAAAGTCATAACTTGAATCAACAACCTGATTTGCTTCTGTCAAGCCCAGAAGTAAAACAGTTTTAGAAATAACATCATTAAAACTTTTCTACATAAATGACATTAGAGTTCTAAACATCAACCAAGACTTAAGTCATGAACAACACTAATAAAATGGATTAGCTCATATGAATTGAGTCATGAATTGTATTTTTTATCTAGTATTGATTATTTAAGCATGAGATTATTTTTGCATTGGTCTTCAGAGTTTTGCTTCATGATTCTAAAATTTTTTTTTATCATTTCTCGAGAAAAAATCATAGAAAACACATGATTAGAGAAATGATATAGGCCATCTTTGGATCGTTTGAGCTTTTCAAGCCAATCTTGATATAATATTTCTGTAATCACCCCATTTGAGCCTTATGAAATCTTTTTCTTTGTTTTGAAACCACATTACAATCTTATAGCCTTATTTTATGTATTGTCTATCTTTTTGGTCCTTTACCCTATATGCATTAGGATATTCATACAACATTTGTGAGCTATGTATCATTAGGGAAAAATGGTGGAGTTTGAAAAAGAATGAAAAAATAAAAGAAAAAAGAGTCAAGCTTGCAAAAGAAAGAAAAAGAAAAATTGAAAAGAAAAACCAAAGAAAAAAAGAAAAAATAATAAAGTGGTGAAAAAGCAAAGAAAAGAAAGAAAAATAGGTAAAATCAAAGTTTGGAGGGGTGACTCTTTAGTCAAGCTTACCTTTCTTACCTTAAGAGTTTAACTATGGATAATCATAGACATGTAATGCATTGTTAGGGTACTTAAACCTAAATGACTTTTACCATACCTTAACCTTAGCCTTACATTACGAGCTTAATAAAGTTCTAAATAATCTTTGGTCATATGTTTATTTTCATTAGTGGAAAGAGATGTGATAAGCAAACTTATGAAACATGAGCATACTTTATTGACCCTTGTTATTACTGTTTCATGTTTTGTATAACATTACTAGATTTCATGCAAAGATATGTGAGAGGTATTGCTTGCTTATGGAACCATAGTTAGGAATGATTTTAACCTAGGTAGATTCTTGTATATTAGCACTTATTCATGATTTTATTATAGTTATATCTATTACTCAATCCCTGAGGCTTTCATGTTGAATGAAGCATTAAAAGTATAGTATGATTCTTGCTCAATCTTGTTTTGCTTAAGGACAAGCAAAAACTTAAGTTTTGGGGTTTGATTGCACTAAAATTTTAGTATTTTCATGCTCATTTTTAGTGCAATTTTTCTTATATTTTAGCTTATTCCTTGCAAATTATGACAAAAATACTTCTAAAAGCACATTTTTCTCATGTATAGGTAAAAATGGAGAAATTTTGGTCAATTTAGATACATTTTGGAGGATTTTTTGAGCAAATTATGAAAATGGCCTAAAACTAGTGTCATTAAGTTAGATTGCTTTTGAGAAAGTTTTCTTGAACTTTTCTTCCAATAATTTTTTCTAGCATTTTTCTAGTGATTTTACTGTTAAATTTGCTCATGGAGTACTTGAATTTTTTGTAGCAAAAATTGAAAACATGCATGCATGCAAGAGGCTTAATAAGGAAAAAATAGGGCACTAGTGGCGTGGAATGCAACCTTTATTTGCATGAGAATTGTGCATCATATTTTGGCATTCAAAGGAATACTTCAAAAGGTGATGACATGGCATAATGGAGAGTTTTCATTGGCTATAACTTGGAACTTTTGGAAGTGGCAAAATGCATGACGAAGGCTTGCAATTGAGGAAGAACAAAAAAACCTACGAATGGCCATACACCAAGTGAGGAAGCAAGGAGGAAAGAAGCCTCTAGAAGCTCACCTTATTACAGATATTTTGGAGAGAATTCTTTGGGGTTGTATTCATCATTCACATGCCTATAAATAGGAGTGGAACCAGCCATTTTAGATAGACTTTAGCTTAAGATTTTATTTTTCTTATTCTTTAATATTTGCACTTTCCTTAACTATATTTTATTTTCTTAGCAATCAAACAACCCCTTGATCTTCATGTTTTTTTATTGATTTGTTCCACTTTTACAATTACTCAAGTATTTTTTTGTTGTTCTTTACGATTTTGGCAATGAAACTTGCAATTTTATTGACTTCTAGCTCAAATCCCACTTGATTTTTTTGTTGATACTCAAATCTATTTTTGAACCTATTAATTCTAACTTACTTGCGATTTTTTTGATGATATCTCATTCAAATCTTACTTGTTTTTGTTCAAATTTTTTTGCATACTTTCCTAATTCAATTAGCTAAACTAAATAAAAATTTAGCCTTAAACTTGCACCACAGCATTCCAAATCAAGCTTGGAAGATTCATTTGGATGTAAGTGACAGGTGCAGGTCAGATGTGATCAATCAAGTTTGGCGTTGAATTGCTCTCTCCTTGGCAAGTTCTTTGCTTTCTTTTCACTCTAAATCCTTAGTTTTACTTGTTTTACTTGTTTATTCTTACTTGATTCAATTTTATTTTTTTATATTTCATTGCTGTTTGGATCATTTTCTTATATGATATTATGATTTTCTAGATTTTGCATTGTTTTTGAAATTGAGTTTGTTGAGCTCATTTCTTTATTGATTTATGTAATTTTATTGTTGATTTAGGTAGTTAACTCATAGATCTAGGTTGTTCTGGCTTAAATGAAGTTCATTTGCTAAATATAATTGTAGATGGAATTTTTCTCTTGAAATTCTTGTGTTTCTGGTACATACCAACTGCTGTTTTGGTTTTTTTGTACTGTTTGTGTTCTTTGATTTTTTGCATATTTTCTTCTACCATTTAATTATTCATTTAGTCCTCTACTCTTGCATATGAATTCCATATTAGGGGTAAATTCATTTGTGCAAAGTAGAAGTCCAAAACAAACAAATCAAAAATTAGTTTCTAGCTATGGTTATTCATTGCATTTCTAGTTTGATGTGTTGCTTGGTTAAGTTTTTTTTTTTTTTTTAACATTCTGTTCAGTTTTGTCCACCTTCAATCAAGTGTTCATACATGCTATTTAAGGGTTGTTTCAAAACTAGTTTAACCTTAGGAAGGTTTCATATTTAGCTTTCATTTCCATAATGTAGTTTTACATGTGATTTGCACATTTTGCATTTTAGTCTAGTTATTATGTTTCTTTGCATTTTATGACTAGTTATAATTTTTCTTTTGCATTTTATTCATTTCTTTATTTTAGTTAGTTAATTTTAGTTGATTACTTCAATTTTTTAGTAGAATTTTAAATTTTTCATAAATATTTTTTATTGAATCAATTTTAGAAGGGTACAGAGATAATAGGTACTTAACTTAGGAATGTCTTTAACTAATCCTTGTGGAACATCTAGACTTTATAATTTTTATTATTACTTGAACGGCTTATGGGCTTAAAGATTGTGCAATCAAAAGCAAATAGGAACGAAAAATGAGATGGTGAAGCGGGACAGCTCTGGGCAATGCATCAATCTTGACAAATCTGCTTTATTTTTTAGCAGAAACATATCAGAGGACGAAAGGCTGAAATAAGGAAGGTACTCAATATAGAAGTTACCACCAGAAATATCTGGGACAGCCATTATTGGTAGGAAGAAACCGCAAGTGGGCCTTCAGAGTTCTAAAAGACAGAATTAGAGCAAGGATGAGTGGATGGAGTAACAGAACTCCTTCACAAGTGGCCAAGGGGATATTCCTTAAAGGTGTAATCCAAGCGACGCCAACATACACAATGAGTTGTTTCTTACTACCAAAGGCAATGTGCAGTAAATCAACAGTACGATAAGTGGATTCTGGTGGCAGCAAAATAAAAAAAAAAAAAAGGAGTTCATTGGATCAGCTGGGAAAACATGTGCAAGCCGAAACATGAAGGAGGGATGGGATTTCTGGAAATGGAGAAGTTCAACATAGCGCTGCTAGGAAAACAAGGCTGGAGATTACTTTGCAATACCAACACCGTAGCATATAGTGTTTTAAAGGCAAAAAATTTTCCAGATACTTCAGTCTTGGAATATGCGCTAGGGAATAATCCTTCACTGACGTGGAAAAGCATTTGGACTTCATTGGCCATCATCAGACAAGGGACACGGTGGAGAATAGGGGATGGACAGTCTGTTCGAATATGGAAGGATAAATGGTTGCCATTTACACCAACTTTAATGCCCTAATCACATGGAGGAAAAGGGGACGAGGACGGATTGGTTAAAGACTTGCTTGATACCAGTACCAAACAGTGGGAGGTGGATGTGCTTCGTTATGTAAACACCCAATTTGATCTAGACTTGGATTAATTGGGTCTTGTCTAAATGAGTAAAATAAGTCTATTTTTGTTTTTATTTTTATTAGTATTATTATTTTTTATTATTTATTTATTTTTTATCTTTTAAATATATTTATTATTTATCTACTAATATATTTATTTTTATCTATTAACATATTAATTTTTTTGTATCATTTATCTATTAATATATATATATATGTTTTCTTTATATTATTTATCTTTTTTTTTCTTGATAATTTTCGGCTGGAATTAGGATTAGAAAATTGGGATGCATTCTACCGTGAATAATGGCAGTAGAGAATCATAGTTGGATTAAACCATTAAAAACCTAATCAGAAAGGGAATTTGGATTGTTCAGAGATTTTGAGATTGAATCCCTATAAATAGATCCATAGAAAACAGACGAAAAAAACACACAGAGAGAAAACAGAAGCTAAAAAAGAGTTTTGGTGCGTTAGAACAGCTTTTGGAATTGGTGAGAATTTGTTTTTGAATTTTTGGCCTTTTTTTTGGAAAATTTTGGAAAATTTCCAGAATTCAAGGAAATTTTTCAACAAATTTTAAAATTTTCGACGAGTTTTTCGACCAGATTTTAAGATTCTGGTGACTTTTTTCATATTCTAATAGAAATTCAACCGGAATCTGGGATTATTTAGAGAGAGAAGGAGAGAAAAAGAGGAGAAGAGAGAAAAGGAAAGAAGCAGTCTGCTGAAAAATAGAGGTTAGAGCCTTTTATACTTGCTGAAAATGACGTCGTTTTGGCGTTACTATTCTTAGAGGATTTGCGCCTTTTGAATCGGGTGACCCGACCCAAGCGCCAACCTACGTTTGACCCGCGTGTGACCTAAGTGCTAGTTGACTCCTGGAACCGAGCCGACGTCCCCGAGTCACGTCTTCGAGCTGCCTTTTCTACCTTGAACCGAGCCATTTTCCAATCAAGTCGAGCCGTTCAAAAGGTTTTTTTTATTTTTTTTATATTTATATATTTATTTATTATTATTATTATTTATTTATTAGATTAGAATTATTTAGTATTCATTATTTTATTTTTTTTTTATTTTTATTTTATTTTTTTAAATGATTTTCTTTAAATAAAATTCCAAAAAAATATTTTTGAGGAAAAGTTGAAAGTATCAATTTTCCTTAAAAATAAGTTTTCTAGAAAATATTTTTGAGGAAAAGTTGAAAATATCAATTTTCCTTAAAAATAAGTTTTCTAGAAAATATTTTTGAGAAAAAGTTAAAAATATCAATTTTCCTTAAAAATAAGTTTTCGGAAAAAATATTTTCAAGGAAAAGTTAAAAATATCAATTTTTCTCGAAATTAAAGTTTTAGAGGAAAAACATTTTGAGGAAAAGTTGAAAGTATTAATTTTTCTTGTATAAAAGCAATGAGTTTCTAAAGAGAAAAGGATTTATATCTAAAGCTAAATCATTTTTTTTATTTTATTTCTTTTCTTTTTTATTTTCTTGAATTTTCTTCAATGTTAAATAATCCGACGATAGAGCTTCTGCAAATGAAACAGTAGTCTTCTTGCATACTCTTGAGGTGAGGGAATTTTTTTAATTTTCTGCTAAAAGTATTAGAGTCAATTGAGAATAATTTTCAATAATTAATCACTTAATAAATTTTTAAGGCTTATTGGATAACACAAAATTAAGCTGGTATCATCTTTCGATGGGTGTTGTGAGGGTGATACAACCTTTCTCACACGTAACCGTACTCTTGAACCCTATTCTGATTAGTAGACCTGAACCTATTCTTTTAGGGACCCTTAGGCTTAGGTGTTTTTTAAAAGGATAGATTCCTTAGGTGGTCAATCGCACCTAGATAAAAAAGATTGATGGCGACTTATTCAAGTCAATGTCTAGCGATAGGTCCTCGGATCTATATGTTATGATAGTTTGATGACTCCACTGGGGACAACCGAGAGTTGGGCTAGGAAATAAATTTGTGTTATCCAAAAGCCTAATAAAATTAAACCTCTTGTATAGATTTTTTTTTATTATTCATTCATGTTTATTTACTTTATTAATTATGTCATTCACATACATATGCATAACATGAGCTTTATACCCGAGCTCCATCCCTCTAGGAAGGAGTAAAGTCCCTATTGCTTTCATGAGGTTTAATGCCTTCGCAGTGGCTAGCGAAATACTCCCATTCAAATTGAACCTTTTTTGCTTGTAACCTGTAATGGGTGATGATTTGGGTGCCTTACTAGTCTGTGATGGACAATGATGTAAGGAGCAATTTGGGAACCTTTAGCTTTAACCTCAAACCACATATAGTGAACCTTAAGAGTGCCTAACCTATAGATAGAGCCATCACTCTTCCCTTTTAGAATTGATCAAAAGCATAAGGTTCATTCCTCTTATTCTATGTGATGTTTTAATTTACTTAGTTATTTATTTATTCTTTTTTTTTCTGGGCATACTAACATTTTTTCTCATTCTTTTGCATTGGTTCATGCTCATATCTCTTATTCTATGTGATGTTTTAATTTACTTAGTTATTTATTTATTCTTTTTTTTTCTGGGCATACTAACATTTTCTCTCATTCTTTTGCATTGGTTCATGCTCATATCATAAAGTTGCATAAAGAACATTTGCTTGAAAGACGGTCTTTAACAAAAATTTTTCATGGACTCTACAAAATGACTAGTTTGTTCTTCATTTATATTAGCTCATTGCGAGTCACCCAATGAAGTAAGGGTCTAGTCAAAAAAGATTCAATTGAAGATAGGGGATTGTTTACCATCTGCTACGATCCACCTTGTCTCAAGAAACATCTATCCTCCTCAAACAAAATAATCTAGAAGATTGGTTGAAATAGGAAAAAGATGGGTCCAGTTAGATAAGAGAAGTTTACCAAAGACACGGGCATATAGCACACCTTTTTTATAGTAATTGTCCGACAATCAACTAATCAGAGTTGTAGCATAATTTTAGGATCTTGTATATAAGTGGTTTCATCTTTAAATGAATTGATATGACACCAACCATCAAAGAATATTGACTTATTGGGTTTGTACCTCAAGGCTCCTAATAGATATATGTCAAAAAACACAACTCAGGATTTCATAAAGGGTCTGGCTTAACTCATGGGGATAGACAAAGAAGTTATGGATTCTCATACAAAGAAGAAACAAGACAGGTTTGCCTACCGTGGAAGTTCTTTCATGAGTTTTTAATGCAGCATGCCAACGAAGAACAGGGGTTAGATGTATTTGCCCTTAGCCATATACGAAATGGTGATATTACCAAAAGTTTTAGGTTATATTGCCAATAGCGGTGGTTGACTTCTTCGAGAGTGTAATCAATGGTTGTAACCTTCAATGGTAATATTGGCAGAGATTATCAGATCTTTGAGTTACTGTCTTCGAAATGGAAAGTGCTTTATAGGCTACATACAGTTATTATACTCATGGATGAAAAGTAACTTCAAATGGAGAAAATGTGCTTTCTTGAAGCTTTATGTCTACAATCGAGCTCCGATCAAAGAATTCTATGAAAGTGGGTGGTCAGAACAAAAGTCTAAAAGGAGTGGATAGCTTTCCTACAAAAATTGACTAGTGTCGAAGTAAAATGGTTGGTCTTGTGGATGAATCGTGAACTTACGTTGTATCAATGTAGGGATAATACACTGGTCCCATTTTTAGGTTTATGGAGAGTGACAAATTATGCACCATTCCTAGTAAGAAGGCAGTTCAAAGCAAAATAGTTCATTCCTATGACACATGGGCTTTATTAGTTAGATTTCTCTTACAGCGAGCCAAAAGCATTTTAGAGGGTGAATGAGATGATTAAAGCGTGAAAAAATCCTCGAAAAGTGAGTCCTAGACCATTTACTGATAAAGTCACTCTAGGGTATTTGCCTTGGAGAGCAAAATGAAGATAGAAAATGGTATTCACTTATGAAAGCTTTCAACCGCCAACAAAATGAAAGCTTGAAGAGAGACCATCAGAATTAGAGCTTGTGACAAAAGAGTTTGAGTCTAAAAATGATAAGTTAAAGCAAGAAATCCAGAAGCTTCAGGAAGAAAAAGATTAATGGAAAGATAGAGCTGAAAGACATGAAGCTAGAGTTTGCAAGATTGCTAAAGAATGTGATACAGCTGTTGAAGACTTCGCAGAGCTACACCAAGAACATAAGAGGTTATGTGTGAGAGAAAGGGCCAAAGAGGTAACAATTGTTGAGCTGACTGAAGAGAATACAAGATTGAAACAAGAATATGCTGAATTGGAAGAAGAAAGTACCCAAGTACAAACAAAGAATAACATGTTGAATAGCTGCCTAAGTAGGTTGAGATAAAAGTTGAATGAACAAGAAGACCATATCGCTGCATTAGTTAGAGAGCATAGAAAGTTATTATACCAAGTCTGGTATGGTAAAAGAGAAAACTTAGGAAGATAGAAATATATTGAGCACCTAACGACCCAAATTTGTAAAGGGGTATGCAAGGCAAGAGAGATGGTAGAAGAGGCAGAGGCATTGAAACAAGTGGTGGCCCCAGTAGGAGAGCATGGGCAGCGTCTATTAAACTTCATCGAAGAAGCCAAGGCCTAGTATGAGCAGATCAAGCGATTTTATGGTTATAACTCTAGGATGATAAACTTAATGTAAATAAAAGTTCTTTGGAATAAATGAAATATTTTAGTTAAGCACCATCTTAAGGCAAATGTTCTTTGCATACATGCATTTTCATTCATCGCATTCTCACTCATTACACTTAACAAAGTAACCATGAGATAGTCATATAAATTTGCTAATTCTAAGATATGGTATTCAAGGTTTAAGGATAGCTCTATCTAGCGAGAACCCTATCCATCGATATAACACAAGAGCTAGAGCCAGAAATGGAGCAAAAAAATTCTCACAGATTTGAAAAGCTGGGGAAAGTACAAGAAAAGATTAAGAATGAGTTAAGCAAGATTCTAGATGCTCTCAATAAGTTGAACAAGGGAAAAAGAATAGAAGAAAATATAAGCCAACAAGGCCTCCCATCATAAGAAGTGGCCGACCCTTTGTATCCTTCAGGTTTTGGTCTACAACAAGCCTAACCCATACAGGATATTTCACCATAACATTTCTTATATCCTGTATACCCCGGAATACCATCAACTTCGAATCTAGGGCATTACCATAGCTATATAAATCCTGTCTTTACTGAAAAGACAGTAAAACTGATTCTTGATCTAGATGACTTGAAAAAGAAGGAGAAAAAAAAGCAAAGGTGGCAGAGTCTTAAGAAGATCCAAAGATTAGTATGCTTGAACAAAGGTTATGGGCTGTAGAAAGGATTGGATTTTATAGTTCTGTTGATGCTGTTGGGCTGTGCTTAGTTCTGGATGTAACCATTCCACCAAAGTTTAAAGTACCAGAATTTTTAAAATATGATGGTACGAAAGTACCCAAAAACCCATATCTCCCTATATTATTAGAAGATGGCAGCCTATGCCCATAATGAAAAATTACTAATGCATGTTTTTCAAGATAGCCTTACAGGCTCTACTGCCAAGTGGTATGTCCAGTTGGACAGAACCCGCATTCGTTCTTGAATTACTAATGCATGTTTTTCAAGATAGCCTTACAGGCTCTACTGCCAAGTGGTATGTCTAATTGAACAGAACTTGCATTCGTTCTTGGAGTGATATGACTCATGATTTCATCAGTCAATATCGATATATTATCGATCTGACTCTTGATCGTTTATCTTTACAAAACTTGGAGAAAAAGGTAAATGAGTCTTTTAAAGAATACACCCAGAGATGGATGAATGTAGCTTCTCAGGTATAACTTTCCCTTACTGAGAAAGAGACTACAGTGCTATTTGTTAGCACTTTAAAACCTTCATATTATGAAAAGATGATAGGAAATGCAACCAAAAATTTTGTTGACATAGTAATTTTGAAAGAAATTATTAAGAATGCCATCAAGCATGGTAAGCTAGAAGGAAGTGAAACATCCACTAAAAAAGCCTCGAAGAAGAAAGAAACTGAAGTTCAAGCTGTGAGCTTTGATAGGCAACAATTCAGGGTTATCAACCTTACCTATCACAATGATACCCCCTATATTATCCTGCTATGAATAACACCTCTCTTTATCCATACTAACCTATCTCACAGCCATCCTACCCCAAACATATCAACCTTTCTTTAGGCCCAAAAATGCCATATACAGTCCTAACACTCAACCTACCTTAAGGCCTCAGACCCGTCTAGCTAGCCTCATAAGAGGTTTTTTAAGAGCAACGAACTACTCGCACAAAACCTGTATTTGACCCAATCCCAATGACTTATACAAAATTATATCGTGAGCTTTACAATAGTCATCTGATAGCTCTTAGTAAATTAGAGCCCCTCAAGCCATCTTACCCTAAGTGGTATGATCCCATAGCCCATTATGACTATCACTATAGGATTGTCGGTCACTTGACTAAAAATTACACCACCTTGAAACACAAAGTGCAACGGTTAATCAAGGATGGAATGATTAGCTTTGATATAGGAGGGGTGATTGCACCAAATGTTAGTGGTAATCATTTGCCTAATCATAATATGAATGCTTTGAGTGAAGAACAAGAGTGCCATTTGAAGAAAAAAGTGACAGATATTAAGACACCTCTCAGTCAGCTGTTTGATGTTTTATGAAAAGCTGACATGATACAATCAGTGAGTCCACATAGTTATCATAGAGTATATATGGTAGGCACTAGTTGTAAATATCATGGTGGGACAATGGGTCACCCTATCGAAACTTGTGAGTAGTTTCACCAAGAGGTACAAAAGCTCTTGGATTCATACAAAATGGAGGTTTACAAAAAAGGAGAAGACTTAGACAATATTGAAGTATCTATGACTGATAAGCCTACAAAGTTGTTTTCAAAGCCGGTGATGATTCATTGTAGCAATAAGCTAAAGTCAGTCCTAGATAAACTCATTCCCAGGCCAGTAACTTTTAAAGTTTTGACTCATTCCTATATAAGGATGATAAAGTTGTACCTTAAAAAATATGACTGCGATACAGTAGTTCAGGGGTAAGAAGAGGATGTCTCTAAAGCTAATGCCTCTAATATAACTGGTGTAGGAGGCATTACCCGAAGTAGAAGATGCTACACTCCAAAAATATTGGAGAAGGCTAGAAGAAAGAAAGGTAAGGTAAGAGAAAGATGAAATAACCCTAAAGTAAAACTTGAAGAAGATTGCCCGAAGTCGATGTCAAAAAAAGAGGTTTGTGAATTCCTGAAGTTGATAAAACATAGTGAATATTCAGTTGTTGAACAGTTGAACAAGATGCCAGCATGAATCTCATTATTACCACTGTTATTGAATTCAGAACCACATTAAAATGCCCTACTGAAAGTATTGAACCAAGCATATGTGGCACATAATGTATCGGTTGAATATGTGAACCACCTGGTTGGAAATCTAGTCATGTCGAATTCTATTTCATTCAACGATGATGAGATTTTCTCGGAGGAAAAGGGAAATGCCAAGGTTTTGCATATCATAGTCAAGTGTAAGAGCCATATCATAGCCAAGGTCCTAATTGATAATGGCTCTGCTATCAATATCATGCCTATGTCAACTTTGACAAGGTTACCCATTAACTACTCTCATATGAAAGGCAATCAAATGATCGTGAGAGCTTTTGATAGGACCAGAAGAGATGTCCTGAGAGATATCGAGATGCCCTTACAAATTGGGTCGTACACTTTTAATGTGAAGTTTTAAGTGATGGATATCTTTTTATCCTATAGTTGTCTACTAGGAAAGCTATGGATTCACATGGCAGGTGCTGTGCCCTCTATCTTGTACCAAAAGATGAAGTTTAATGTAGAAGGTCAATTGGTAGTGGTAGTTGGGGATAAAGACATACTAGTGACCCAATCGTTGAATGCATCGTATGTAGAGGCTGTCGAAAAAGTAATAGAATACTCCTATCGATCTTTTAAACTAGTTAATTTTATAGGTGAAGGACTTAAAAATCAATCTTTTTCAAGAATAGTGACGAGCCAAGTCATCAATAAGGGTTGGTATCCACGATTAGGGCTGGCTAAGAACTTATAAGGAATAAAGGAACCCCTAATAGTGGTAGACAATAGTGAAAGGCTAGTCCTAGGCTATGAAGTAGTAGAATAAGAGATCATGAGAAGGCTAGCAGGTAAAATAGTAAGACAAATGATTATCCCACACCTGTATAAGATTTTCAAACCTGGATGATTCATGTACCCAAATACAGGAAAAAATATGGAAAGAGATTTTGCCCAGTTAACCATCCATGCTATTGAAGATAAAGTAGGGCTTAATCAAGAAGGGTGGGCAGCCTTTATCCGTCAGATTATGAGCTGAATAATTAGAGTGCCATTGAAATGCCTTTGACCTTTAAAACTAATTCAATGTAATTGTACATCCCAATAGTTATTGCCCAAGGCATTGGGGTGATCTTTCTTGTTTGGGTCATTTATCTTTTATTATTTTAATAAAGATTAAGAAGGATGCATTTTCATTCATTTCTTCTTGTGTCTTCATTATTGCCATTTTTTCAAACACATCTTGCCAACATATCCCATTTCATTCAATTTCAGGTCCTTAAATGAACATGAAGATAATTATGATAACAATCAAGAGGTTAGTTTTGAGAATTCAATTAACACTGATGAACTTAACAATGAAGAGAATTCTGAAGAATATGTTATGCCTCCAGACCTAATGAGATTGATTGAACAAGAAAATAAGCCAATTAAGCCTTATCAAAAGATAGTTTGATTTAGTGAATTTGAGAGATGAAGAGAATAAGAAAGATGTCAGAATTGGCACTTCACTTTCATCAGGAGATAGGCAACGTTTGGTAGATCTACTTTGAGAATTCATAGATGTATTTGCTTGATCTTACCAAGATATGCCAAAGCTGAGCACAGAGATAATAGAGCACAGATTGCCCTTAAAACCAGAATGTAAGCTAATTCAGCAGAAACTGAGGTGAATAAAGCCTGAAATACTACTAAAGATAAAAAAAGAGGTGAAAAAATAGTTTGATGTAGGTTTTCTACAAGTGGCTAAGTATCCAAAATGGGTAGCCAATATAGTATTAGTTCTTAAGAAAGATAAAAAGGTACGAATGTGTGTAGACTATCGTGATTTGAATAGGGCTAGTCCAAAAGATAACTTTTCTTTGCCTCATATCGACACACTGGTAGATAACACGGCTAAACATTCAATTTTCTCTTTTATGGATGGATTCTCAGGGTATAATTAGATAAAAATAGCTACAAATGATATGAAAAAAACTACTTTCGTGACTATGTAAAGAATCTTTTGTTACAAAGTCATGGCTTTTGGGTTAAAGAATGCTGGGGCAACATACCAAAGGGCTATGGTGATGCTCTTCCATGACATGATGCACAAAAAGATTGAGGTGTATGTAGACGATATGATTGTAAAATCTTATGAGAATGAAGATCATGTCACCAGTCTCAAAAAGTTATTTAGGAGGTTGAGAAGATTCCAGCTCAAGTTAAACCTAGCCAATTGCACCTTTGAGGTAAAGTCAGGGAAGTTACTAGGCTTTGTGGTCAGTGAAAAAGGAATTGAAGTCGATCCAAACAAGATATGGGCTATTCAAAATTTGTCAACTTCGAGTACACTAAAAGAAGTTTGAAGTTTTCTGAGAAGATTGAATTACATTTCTCGGTTCATCTCTCAGCTTACCTACAAATGTGATCCCATATTTAAGCTTCTCTGCAAGAATAATCTTGAAGAATGGAATGAGAAATGCTAAGTGACTTTTGATAAAATTAAGCTATACTTATCAAATCCTCCAGTATTTGTGCCACCTATTCCAAAAAAATCCTTAATTCTATACTTGACAGTGTGTGAGAATTCAATGGGATGTGTGCTGGGGGACAAGATGAGTCTAGCCAAAAGGAAAGAGCTATTTACTATATGAGTAAAAAGTTTACAGAATATAAATCTAAGTATTCCTCATTGGAGAAAATGTGCTATGCATTAAACTGCCAAAAGACTCAGACAGTATATGCTCTATCATACCACATGGCTCGTAGCAAAACTGGATCCAATTAAATATATCTTCGAGAAGCTTTTTTTATCTGAAAGAATTGTTAGATAGCAAGTAATGCTCTCAGAGTATGATATTATATATGTGAGTCAAAAGGCAATAAAAAAAGATGCTATAGCAGAGTTCCTTGCAGATCGTGCTACTGAAGAATATGAACCAATGAGGTTGAAATTCCCTAATGAAGATCTAATGACTATTTTCCAACTGAAAAAAGGGAAGCATGAAGAAAAGTGTTGGAGAATGTATTTTGATACAGCTACCAATGCCTTAGGACATGGAATTAGGGTGATTTTAATCTCTTCAGAAGAACAATATTGTCCTGTAATAGCAATGTTAAATTTCAATTACACAAATAACATCGCTGAATATGAGACATATGTAATGGGTTTACAAGCTGTTATAGATAGAAGAGTGAAAGCATTGAAAGTGTTTGGAGACTTAGCTCTAGTTATATATCAGTTGAAAAGAGAATGGAAGACAAGAGATTTAAAAACTTGTTCCATATCATAAGTATATTTTAGAGTTGATAAAGTAATTTAAAGATATCCAGTTTGGACCATCTACCCTCAAGAAGAGAATCTAATTACCGATGCCTTGGCTACTCTGGCTGTAATGATTTGAATCAATTACAATACTAACATTTAGCCCATCAGGGTAGATGTTAAGGATATGCAGCTCATTGCTCTAATGTAGAAAAAAAGAAGGATGGGAAACCCTGGTATTATGATATCTTACAGTATATTAAGGATCAACAATACCCAGTTTTAAGCAACAAAGATAATAAAAGGGTCATCTGAAGATTAGCTATGAGCTTTTTCTGGATGGGGATGTTCTGTACAAAAGAAGTCGTGATCAAGTATTACTAAGATGCATAGTAAAGCTGAAGCAAGGAAAATCATTGAAGAGGTACATGATGGAATATGTAAGGCACATACTAGTGGACATATGATGGTGAGATAGATCATGAGAGTAGGATACTACTGGTTGACAATAAAGAATGATTGCATTGACTATGCTCATAAATGCCATAAAATGCTAGACATATGCTGGTAAGATCCATGCTCTACTATCTGCTTTACATGTTTTGGCACCACTTTAGCCATTCTCAATGTGAGGCATGGATATCATTGGTCCTATCACCCCAAAGGCTTCTAATGGGCATAGGTTCATTTTTGTGATGATAGATTACTTCACAAAATGGGTGAAGGCAACATCATATGCAAATGTAACACAATCTGTGATTTACAAATTTATAAAGAAATAGACCATCTGTAGATATGAATTTTTGGAGAGAATTATTTCAGACAATGCTAAGAATCTAAATAGTAAGATGATGCAAGAAATATGTGCTTAGTACAAGATTAAGCATCATAACTTGGCACCATACCGTCCAAAATGAATGGGGTAGTTGAAAGCAGCCAACAAAAACATAAAAAGAATTCTTGAGAAAATGATCGAGACTTATAAAGATTGACATGAGAAGTTACCATTTACACTGCATGCATATCGAACATCAGTGCACACCTCTACTGGGGCAACCTCATTTTCTTTGGTTTATGGGATGAAAGCTGTACTACCAGTGGAAGTGGAGATCCCATCCTTGAGGGTTCTAAAAGAAGTTGAATTGGAAGAAGCTGAATGGATTCAAGAATGCTATGAACAGTTAAATTTCATAGAAGAAAAGAGATTGACTACATTGTGCCATGGTCAGCTATATCAAAGAAGAATGATGAGGGCTCATGACAAAATGATTCGACCCCATTGTTTTCGAAAAGAAGAGTTGGTGTTGAAGAGAATCCTCCAACCACATGATAATAGAGGAAAATAGACTTCTGAATTGGGAAAGACCGTATGTGGTGAAATGGGCTTTCTCGGGTGAAGCACTGATACTGACTGAGATGGATGAAAATGATCTATCCCATTTTATAAATTCTGATGCTGTGAAGAAATACTATGCTTGAAAAAAAATAAAGAAAAAAGAAAAAGTGAATGAAAAAGAAAGACTCAAGGCGAAAACCCTAAAAGGACGGTTTAAGTCATAGGGTGGTTTATCTAAGCTGAAAAACCTAAAAAGTGAACTTAGATAAGGAGAATACAACATCAAATTTGAAAAATCCATTGGTATAGAGGCTAGCAAATTCAGAAGAGCTTTAAGTGTTAAATGCATCAAATGGTTGGGTTTTCAAAAAAAACCTTAAGATGTGTTATCGTGATTGTCCGATTGTTCATTTTTGGGCATTGTCTCTCCATACTTATCTTTGTAATTCTTTCTTGGCCAAAGTTTGCCAACATTTTGCTAATAAAAGAATTATATTTCACTCTTTGTGTGCCTTTTCTGTTGACTGTTTCTCAACCATTCTTATTCTTTTCTTCTTAATACCCTACAATGGAAGAAATGTGCAAATGCATTCTTACTTTTTGAATTTGAAATAATGATTGATAAATGAATAATGGCATGAAAGATTTCTACATTACATTAGAAAGGTTAAAAGTGATAAAGGCAAATTTGAGATGTTCAGTTCCTGATAAGGACATTGAATTTGGAAAGAGATTGTCTGCAGAAAGGATACTCGAATTAAATAAAAGAGATGATTAAGAATAGCGCAACTTGGTCTTTAAAGAATTAAGGGTTCGAGGTCTAAGAAAAGAGCTTGAGAAACTTGAGTACCACAATTGAATAGGAATCAATTAGCCAACATTTACATAGCATGCATTGAATTTCACACGCATTGCATAGAGTATACTACATTCAAGAAAATATAATGCATAAATTCAAAAAGTAGGGATATTCTAAAATCCCACATAGAGAAGACAGATGTGAAGATATTTTCAAATTTGAGAAAAAGCTTGTCAGGTAAGTTTCTAATTCTTGAAATAGGATATCTCTCGGTATCATGATTGATTTTTAAAATCTTTTGAGCATAATATCCTGAAATTCCTTCAAACACGATTTTTAACTCCTTTGGACTTGATCATCAAGGAGCATTTATTTCAAAGTTGTGATGCCTCTGTTTAGAGGAGCAATTTATTTTAAGAAAAAAAACACCCAAAAAAAAGTTCCCACCAATTCCTAAAGCTGTTCTAACGCACCAAAACCCTTTTTTAGCTTTTGTTTCCTCTCTGTGTGTTTTTTTCATTCGTTTTCTGTGGATCTATTATAGGGATTCAATCTCAGAATCCCTGACCAATCCAAATTCCCTTTCTAATTAGGTTTTTAATAGTTTAATCCAACTATGATTCTCTACTGCCCTTATTCACGGCAGAATGCATCCCAATTTTCTAATCCTAATCCCAGCCGAAAATTATCAAGAAAAAATAAAGTTAAAGAGAAAAAATTTTTGGTGTTTTTTTCTGGAAAATTTTTGAAAATTTTTTAGAATTCGATGAAATTTTTCGACGAACTTTGAATTTTTCGATGAGTTTTTCAGCCAGATTTGAAGATTTCGATAACTTTTTCCAGATTTCGATAGAAATTCAATCGGAATCTAAGATTGTTTAAAAAGAAAGGGAGAGAAAAAAAAGAGAAGAGAGAGAGAAAAAGAAGTGGTCTGCTGAAAAACAGAGGTTAGAGCCTTTTATACTTATTACAAATGACATCATTTTGGCGTTATTATTCCCAGAGGATCCGCGCGATTTGAAATCGGGCGACCTGATCCAAGCACCAACCCACATTTGACCCGCATGTGACCCGAGTGCTAGCCGACACCTGGAGCCAAGCCGAGCCAACGTCCTCGAGCCGCCCTTTCTATCTTGCGCTGAGCCGTTTCCCAGCCGAGCCGAGCCGTTCAAAAGGTTTTTTTTTATTTTTTTTTATATTTATATTTATATATATATTTATTTATTATTATTATTGTTATTTATTGATTAGATTAGAATTATTTAGCATTCCTTATTTTATTTTTTATTTTTATTTTATTTTTTAAATGATTTTCTTTAAATAAAATTCCAAAAAAAATATTTTTGAAAAAAAGTTGAAAGTATCAATTTTCTTTGAAAATAATTTTCTAAAAAAAAGGGTTTTTTTTTTAGAAAAAGTTGAAAGTATCAATTTTTCTTGTACAAAAGTATTGAGTTTTTAAAGAGAAAAGGATTTATATCTAAAGCTGAATCATTTTTTTTATTATATTTATTTTCCTTTTTATTTTCTTGAATTTTCTTTAATGTTAAATAATCCGACGATAGAGCCTCTGCAAGTGAAACAATAGTCTCCTTGTATACTCTTGAGGTGAGAGAATTTTCTCAATTTTCTGCTAAAAGTATTAGAGTCAATTGAGAATAATTTTCAATAATTAATCACTCAGTAAATTTTTAAAGCTTATTAGATAATACAAAATTAAGCTGGTACCATTTTTTGATGGGCATTGTGAGGGTGCTACAACCTTTTTCACACGTAACCGTAGTTTCGAATCCTGTTCTGGTTAATAGACCTGAACCTATTCTTTTAGGGACCCTTAGGCTTAGGTGTTTTTTAAAAGGATAGATTCCTTAGGTGGCCAATTACATCTAAATAAAAAAGATTGGTGGCGACTTCTTCGAGTTAATGTCTAGCGATAGGTCCTCGGATCTATATGTTATGACACATTATATATTTAATGAGGAAGAGGCATAAGCTATAAGCTTGATACTAGTAAGCAAGATGGGGCCGAGAGATACACTGGTTTGGCACCATGATAAAAAAGGTGCTGACACAGTGAAGAGAGGATACAAAGCTCTCTGTCATGGGGGGCCGCCATAGGAATGTGCAACACGTAGAAGATAAACAGAATTGCTGGAGGAAATTTGGGGAGCAGCATTACTAAAAAAGTCAAGGTGTTTCATTGGAAAATATATCGGGGCTGTTTACCAGTACTTCATAACTTAAAATACAGACAGATTCCAATAGCAGACATTTGTTTTGGGTGCGGTCAAGGAATAGAGACAACATACCATGCCCTGAAGGGTTGCAACACTACGACTGCAGTATGACATCAATTGAACCATAGCTGGAGTAGAGAAGACACCGATCCTGACACTGGAGAGGAATGGACCCAGAATAAGGTACAGGAAGTAGACAAAAACCAGTTACAACTGATGGCTATAGCATGTTAGGCAATACGGACCGATGGGAATAGAGAGCTGCATTGGGAGGGGGGAAGCCAACCTACCCAATTAGCAGAATTCATAAGGCACTACAGGTGTGAATTCAATGGAGTGCAAACAGCTTTGGAAACTGCACAGGTCTCTCACCAACGAACATGGGTACTCCTAATCGAGACTTTTATAAAGTGAATTTCGACGGAGCTTTGAACTAGAAGGAAAATAAGGGAAGATTAGGTGTAGTTGCCCGGAATTCAGAAGGAAAAATCATGGGAGCTTGTGCTGCCAGTACGGATAGAGTGAACGACCCTATGGTGATTGACGCGCATGCATCTGTGAAAGATTTTGAGTTTGCTACAGAAATTTGGTTCCAAAGATCTTTGTGGAAGGGGATGCTCTAAGCATTATAAAGAAACTAAAGGTAAGTGAATCAGATCTCTCGCCAATAGGGCAAATCATGGAAGGGGCAAGAATGATAGCTCGCTAGTTCTCTCATTGTGTATTCATGCATGCAAGCCGAGCATATAGTGAAGAAGCACACATGCTGGCTAACTTTGACTGGGGAACCTATGGGAAAAATACTCGGTGGAAGAAATACCTGACTTTATTTGTAATAATGACTTTGATATGTTTTACAAAAAACAAAAGGTTATTTTTGGAAAAGAGTTAATTTAATTTTAAATTTTTTATATTTTAAAAATTAAGACAAATGATAATCATTTCAGCACCTGCGTAGATGCCATGAACATTTTAATAATTTTTTTATGATAATAAAGTTAACATGCTATTGTTTAATTGGATAGTAATCATATGACACTAATACCACTTCAAATAATTTTTTTATTATAATCATACAATTGTCCAATCACAATAAAAATTATATAAGAGTCTGTCACTTATAAGTATGGATTCATATAAAATTTTAATAGATTTTATAAAATTTTAAATTGTAATTGATTAATTGTAGTATATTAATCGTAGGTGATATGTTTCTCTTATATACCTTCTTCATGAAAAAATTTTTAAAAAAATCATATTTGATATAAAAAATTTTAAAAGTTACTTAGCATAGAAAAAACTAGACAAATCAATAAAAAGGCTATTTGTCTTCATCTTAATTAGGGATTATACTTGTTTAAAGGTTGGATTATCTGCTAAGTCTAAAAGCCCACCTGAAATTTGAGAAAACTTGAATAAGAATTTTAGACTTGTTAAATGAGTTTGGACTTGAATTTTAAGTCTGTTTGAAAAACAGACTAGGCCTTAGGCATGAAGTTTAAGGCCTAGGCCTGATCGAATGAGTTCAAATAAATATTATATATATATAATGATATTACATAAAAATAAATAAATAAATAAATAATTAATTATTATATATGTATGCTATCTTATGCCTATGTATGCTAATCATATTCAAACACCAAATCAAATTAACAAAGTGTTTTTAGATTTTATTTTGTTGATTATTTATTTTATCATAATTAATATTTATTATAAAATTTTTTATTTGAAAAAAATTAAAATATGAGTGAACCTAAGTAGCTCATTTTAAAACAGATCAGACCTGGGCAACTAAATAAGGTCTATATTTCAAGCCAAACTAGATTTGAATAAACTTAAAATTTGTTAATAATCTATTTAGGTTCAATCTGTATTCGACCCTACCTAACCTTAACCCATCAACAAGGTTCACAAAGAAAGTGGTGGATGTAGATTATGATGTGAGAAAATAAAAGAATTTAAAGACTTATCCTTGACCTTTTAAATTTTCTTCTGGACACCCCCATGTTATAAAAAGATTTTTCTTATTAAATATTCATTTAAATCATAAAAATATCAAATACCCATTACCCATTAATCATTTCTTTTTTTTCCTCCTAAATTTTTACCTAAAAAAAATAACATATTTAATAAAAAATAAAACTTAATTATTTTTTGGTGTTTAATTTCAAATAAAAAAACTGAAAAAGTAATACCTACCTATACTTGTTACAATGTGTAGGTCTGTAAACTCGACCGCAAAACATTAAATTTTGTAAAAAAAAAAAAAAAAGAGTCGCCACTAATATTTTTCTGTTACATCTAATTGGTTGCCTAAAAAAATTTATTTTTTTGATAAAATCCTAAAATTAGTTTAAAATTTATCAAAAAGATATTTTTTGTTTTTGAAAATAGAGTTGGGTTCAAGAGTTTGGTTACACATAAAAAAAGATTAGCATCCCTACAGCGTTCATTTAAAAACAATACTAATTAATCATGTATTATCTTTTAGTATTGAATAAAAATGGTTTCAACTTAAAATTTGATTATAATTTCCTTCACTTTTTGAAAAAAAAAATCATTTTATTTGATAAAAGAAAAACCTTATTTAGGAACATTGTGAAAATCATTAGCTTAAAGAATTACTTTAAACTTTTTCAACATCTAGATAAAATTTAAAGATAACACTTTTCCCTTAAATCTATCGTAACATTCCTTTAAAATGAAAATAATATTCTTTGTAGATGATAATTGCGGGTGACTTTTCAATATCTAGGCAGAGTACCAAGAATTATTTCCCTCATAATGTTATTTTAGTTTTATATCAAAATTTATATTTTTAATAACATTTTCAATGAAAAAAATTTAAATGCCAAGAAAAAAACAATAATGCTACAATAACATAAAAACAATAGTGATTAAAGGAGATATGCATGGGAGATAAATGCAAACATCAATTTGAAAATATGCAAAAGATATCATGCATCATGATGAAATGAAAATTTGAAATCGAATTCTTAAATATAGAGAAAGCATCCGGACTCTTCAATCTTTAGGCAAAGTTTAGGTACAATATTTAACATAAATCGTCATTTTTATTTCTTTTCCTCATTTGATCTTATTATTATTTTTGGTTAAGGAATCATATGAAAACTTTAATGAAATAATATTCATAAATACCGCCTTCCTCTAAGTAGCATGTGAGGAATAGATTGTTTCATATAAGATCTTCATACAAATCCTTTAAGTTTTTGGATGGCTTTACGTGTTGAAATAGGTTCAAGGTTTGAGATTAGGCTTGTTTTAGGGTTTGGATAATTTAAAGTTAAGGTCAAATTTAGGGTTTAGTTTTAAGTTTAGGGTTTAGGTTAAGGTTAGATTTAGGGTTTAGGTTTTAAGGTTTAAAAATTGACTTTTAGGTTTAGGTTTTAATTTTAAGGTTTTAGATTTGGGGTTTAGGGTTTAAAGTTTAGGAGTTTAGGGTTTTCTAAAATTTTGGTGAATCTCTCCAAAAATCATTAACATCTAGGCGAAATTTTGGAGTAAGCTCACTTTTCATCATTTTGTAAAGAAATTGGATTTTTATTGATCTTTTTGAAAAAAATTTCAAAATGCAAATTACAAGTAACATGCGTAGTAGTAAAATGCAAATGTATATGAAAATATCATAAATGTGCATTGCTAATATTAAATGTGAAAACGTTGAATAAGAAAAATCGCACTAAAACAAATTGATATAAAGTATATGATAATTTGATGGAACTAATTAACATAAAGAACCTAAACAAATCATGATATATAAGGGCAAGCAAAGTAAAATGCATGAGAATTTTAAAACACAATAATTAAAAGACATGGGATTTGAAGTACTTAAAATTAAAAATAA
>NW_019168037.1:10852594-11034687 GCF_002303985.1 Durio zibethinus | reverse complement strand
AAGTTCCAGCACCCATTTCCACCCTATAAGCACCATCTGACCAACCCATTGCACGCACCAAGCCTGAGCACCGAGCCCCTTCATGTATCAAGCCCCGGCCAACCCTAAGACCATTAACAACCCAACCTCGACTCAAGCTTGGCCCGTACCACACTCAGCCCTTTGCACCTTCACCAGCCTCAACTCAACAATCCACCTTCGTCAGCCCTTCCTCAACACCAAATCAAGCCCTTCAAAAGCCCCAGCCCTCGCCCGTACAAGCCACTGACCGGCCCCTCCTCAAGCTTCTCGCCCGCACCCCCAACATACAGGTCCTTCTCAACATCTTTCCCAAACCCCATGCTAGTCCCTGGCAGAACTAGAGGTGTAAATGATACATTAGTACTCGCAAGTTACTCGGGATTCGATTAAAAAAAAACTCGAATTCGGTTCGATTATTGTCGAGTCGAGCTCGAGCTCGAGTAGCTCGACTTTCGATCGAGCCGAATTCGAGTATTATTATATCTGACTCGAGTAGCTCGCAAGCCTAATCGAGCTTTTATATTTAAATATATTTTTATTATTTTAATTAATAAAATATTTCGAGTCCGAGTTCGAGTTCGAGCATGAATAATCGAATTTTTGTTGAGTATACGAATCGAGCTTATTTTTACATATTAATTGAGCTTAATCGAGCGAGCTCGAGTAGTTCAAATTCGATCACGAATCGAGCTCGAACTTGAAAAATAAAACTCGATCGAGTTCGAGCCGAGTATCGAGTCCCAAGTTGTGAGTCGAGCTCGAGCTCGAGCTTCTCACTACTCGGCTCGGCTCGGCTCGTTTACAGCCCTAGGCAGAACCTCAGCACCACGCTTACAAGCCCTTTCACCATCACCGACACTCACAACACCAAGCTCCACACCCAAGCAACCAATCCTAACAAACGAGCCAGCACCAACCCTGCCATCCTTACTGCCATCAACCGTTACGGCCAGGAGGAACCTAAAAAAAAAAAAATCTACCACGACGACAACCTAGCCAAACCAACAGCACCTCCCCTGCCCGTGCCACACCGTGACCACCCTTCTTGCCTTAAAACTCCTCCTCCTCAGACCCTAAATCTCCCCAAAAACAAAAAAACCACCATCAAACATAACCCTCTAGGAAACAGAACCCCCAAATAGCCCTTCCAACAAATAAAGAAACCACAAAAAATATAATAATTATATTTTTTATGAAAATAAGAATAAATATATTAAAAATAAAATTTATAACTTTACAAAATTGACATGCAAATGCAATGCTACATGCATATTTATTATTGGCCCATAATTAATTTGATGCATATAGCCAACCAAATTGACACTTTGATACTCGCATATCTATTAAGTGTTGACACTTCAATGCATTATAAGCATTGCCATAATGAAGCATTGCTATAAGCGTTGACACTTCAATGCATTATAAGCATCAGGGACAGAAAATAGCTTGAAGGTGTGGCTTGGAGGCGTGCCTCGGCTCAGCTCAATAGTTAAGTTTGGCTGAAACATAAATAAATGGATGGGTTGCAATAGGGTCGGATCACCCATTGACAAAATGCGTGGATCATGAATTCTTTTAAATGCTAAAATGATGTTATTTTGGGACGATATAAAAGAAACAAGTTTTTGTTTTTCTCTTCAAACTTCCTCTCCCCTCTCTCTTTCCTCTTTGCTTTTCTCTCCCTCTCTCTACAACCCAAAAATCCAGTTGAATATTTTACCGAAAACTGAAAAAAAATGTCAAAAACTGAAAAATTTTGCTGAAAAAGATGAATTCTACCAGAAAATTGATCGGAGTTTGAAAAATTTCCAAAAAATACTACCAAAAAATTCTTAAAAATTTTAGGATTGCTTCTGCTCTTCTAAACACTGTCACTGCTACTAAGAACTAATCAATGCCTAAAGATCAATCAGAATATGGATGTTAAGGAAGAGAACCCTTGTATGCGACATGACTAAACTACTCGCACAGAACTAGTCTTGAGACCTTTTTATTTTTAGTTTCTCTCTTCATTTTAAATTGTAAGAAAGTGAAGCAAATTAAAATTTTAATATTTTACCAATAGATGAAGTGTGATAATTTATTTTGCATAACAAAATTTTTTATTTATAAAAAAAAACTCCTATAAACCTCCCAATTGATGCAAGAATCCATTAACAAAAATATAAACGAAAATTTCTCTTCTCTATTGGTCCATCATCCATCAATCCCTGCGGACTATTGACAGGCACAACCTAAACACAAATTAATTATAAAGGATAAATAAATGCAGGAAACATTTAATCCGTTGAGCTTTAAATATTGGGTCCCGTGAAAAATTGGTGACACATTGAATTGCTAATTCATTTACGTCCTAATTATGTCGAAGAGCCATTAGCTCCAATAAATTTTAAATTGATCAGTTGAGTAATAAATATAATTTTTATTCACTTTATAGTACCGACCAAACTTTTTTATAATCAACACTCAAATAGATATGTAACAAGACCAATTTATTAACAACTAACAACCAAGATTTGACTAGTGGTTTTTTACACCCATTTTAGGAGAGATAAAGATCCAAGGTTTTCTTTTAATGAAATTATAAGTAAAAATATTTTTTAATATCTATCAAAAAGAAAAAAATTAATAAATAAACTAACAAATAATCAAATATAATAATTAGATTAAATCTGTTAACAACCTTGTGATAAGGAGAATGCTAAACTCTTAATTCCAATAATCAAAATTCAATCCCTTATAATCCTAAATACAAAAAAAATTAAATTAAATTAAATCTATATCCCTATGAAACTTGAAACTTAAAAATTTTAAAACCTTCTCCTTGCAATTAAGATAAGGTCTTATTAGCAAAAGCTCTAAACTCAATTTATCTATCTATCTGTATCTTATTATCAAGATCTCCAAATCGCATATGATGGAAAAAAATGTGGATATAAACATAGATTTGTCCAAAGGTTGGGCTATCGGTTTGAGCTCGAAAGTTTGCTTGAAATTTGGAAAGAATTGGATATAACTATAAGTCTTGATAAATGAATCTAAACTTATATTAAAGGCCTATTTAAAAAATAGGTCGAGCTCTAGGTATAATATATAAGGTCTAGGCCATGCTTGGCATGGTAGTTATTTATATATTTTTTATTATTATAGTTATATTACATAAAAATAATAGATAATTAAATATTATTTGTGCACATATTAATACCCTTTGCCTACATGTATCTAACCTCATTCAAACATCTAATTAAATTAACAAAATTATTTTTAAGTTTTAAGTTTTATTATTTATTTTATCATAATTAATATTTCTTATAAAATTTAGTTTTATTGTTATTAAAAAATAAAATATGTACGGATCTAAACAGTTTTTTTTTTCTCTTAAAAAAATGAGTTGAACCTGGACAATAAATGAGGTTTATATTTTAGGCAGGATCAAAAATGGACAAGTCTAAAATTTGTTAATATCTTGTTTAGACCGACTCAGAATCTAATCTCACCTAACCCATGGATAGATCTATATAGGCATTCGTCAATTAATTTTTTTGCCTAATTTTTTTCTTCCAAAATGTGAAGAGGTGGTATAAACTTTGTTTGTAGGGTATTTTAAGGGTATTTAAACGAGGCAGAGGATTGATATGCAAGGATTAAAATGGCATAAATGCTTAATAGAATGTTAAGCACCTTTTTATTGTTTCCTAGGTTTTTTTTTTTTTTTTTAATATTGAGATAGGGGATTTCGAAACTAATTTTTGAGTAAAGAAAAATATATATTTAATTATTGAGTCAAATTTTCATATATTATTGTTTATAACGTCAGTTGTTTATATCGTCAGCATGCATAATTTCATGATTAAACTAACACTTCTAATTCTCCTCATTTGAAATTAATTAAATGGTTACGTTCAGATTTGACATGAAAATTAAAATTTTAAAGTAACTTTTGTAATATTGATTTTTAATAATTTTTAATACAACAATTAAATCATGAAAAATTATTATGGTTCAGGGCTAAAGGCGTAATATTTACTATTTCATTCATAAGATGTTTTTCATGATTTTGTTCTTAAAAAAAATGATACAATAATGCTTTAATAAAACTATCAAAACATTTTTTAAATGTATAGATGTGGTATACGTTTGTCTATATATATGTAATCATTTGTTGATTTATATGTATATATTGTTGGAGTTTACCTTGAATCTTATAATCTTACATAAAAAATTAAGTGAAGTTATAAGAGTTTGAATTTGTCTTATATCCCACATCAGGAGTTTAGTAAAGATATAAAAGGTTTCACCCTTATAAATAAGATGTTTTTGTTTTAGTTTGGTAATCCTAAATAATTAAATACTAAGAGAATAGTTAAGTTAGTAGGCTATTAAAAAGGTGTAATTAGGTTTTAGGTTAAGTTTTGAGTAAAAGTTTTTTATGATTTTTCTTATTCCAAAAATCTCATAGTTGTAAAAAATTATTTGTTAGTAGATTGAGTTTAGACTAAGCCATTTTGAATTAGGCCAAAACAAATATATTTGTTTTTTTATTCTTGTTTTGAGCTTCCTATTTTATGTGTGGGTGCTACATGTGTGTGTTGATTTCACAACAAGTATTATCAGAGTAAGGTTCGGCAAGAGGAAAGGCCTAGTATTTCAAGATGTCTAAAGAAGGTATGTCTAGTACGCTTATGCCCAAGTTTGAGATTTCGTTATTTAATTAAAAGAGTAATTTTATGTTATGTCAAAGTATGATTCAAGATTTGTTAGTACAACAAAGGTTGGATCAAGTATTAGAGAGCAGTAAACCTGAAGGAATATCTAACAATAATTGAAATAAATTTCAAAAAAGAGTTATTAGTACTATTAGATTAATGCTAGCCCCAGAGTTAAAGTACAGTGTGTTGATTGAGAATACTCAAAATTGTTTGTAGGATAAGCTTGAGGGTATTTACACTTCGAAGTTATTAATTAATAGATTATGTTTGAAGATGAATCTATATTTTCTAAAGATGAAAAAAGGTATGATTCTTTATAATCACCTAACTAAGCTTAATAGATTGGTTCATCTGGTGATTTTTATTGATGAGTTAGAAGATGAAGAGAAAGCTTTAATTTTGTTGTTATCTTTACCCAAGTCCTATAGACCTTTAGTTCAGACTTTGCTGGTAGGTACTTCTACTTCAAAATTAAATGATGTGGCTGTCCTATTGCATGAGAATAAAAGGTTATGAGAACACAGAACTTATCATCTGAAGGGAGTACACTAGTTATAAGAGGTTTTGATTGAAGAAAAACTTAAAAATGGGTTGATGGATCAAAAGGGAGATCTAAGTTAAGAGACAAAGATTACAGTGATATAAAATATTATTTTTGTAGTGAAAAGCAATATATCCAAGTGCGCTGCAGGAATTTGAAAAGGGATATGGTTACTTTCAAAAAGACGAATGATGAGAAAAAATCAGATGAAAGAAAAAATCATATTACTATTGTTATGTCTAATGATAATGATATCATTTTTGATGACTTTTGTGGATAAGACTCAGACTTTGAAAGGTAATAAAGGTTGGATTTTAGATTCAATGCTATAGGTCATATTTGCAATGATAAGAGTAGCTTTGAGGAGTTGGAAAAAAATAAAAAGTATGGGGATATTGTGGTTGCCAACATTGAAAAGGTGTAGATTTAGATGCTTTGTCATATAAGGTATGTACCAAGTTATAACTATAATTTGATTGCTTTGAGTGAGTTAACTTTTTAGGGGTACATACTATGGTAGTAATGATTGGTTAAAAGTATACAAGAATGGTAGTGTGATTTTACAAGGGAATAGGATCAAAAATTACTTGGACATGCCTGATGAAAGCTTAGTTAGTAAGATTCCTATGATGAAAGAAAAGAAAAAAGGCAAGCATATCAATTTTGCAGATACTGTTAAAATGTTTGGAGATTCAAGGCAAGGGAGAATTTGTTGGGGTTTGCCTTGAATCTCTGACATAATGTATAGATCTGGAGACCAATCGCTAGACATAGATTAGAAGAGTCACCACTAATCTTTTTTATTTAAGTGTGATTGACCACCTAATTGAATCTATTTTATTTAAAGAGGAGTCTCAAGATTGACTTAGATATCTTTAAATAGTATATTTTGATCTACGAAATCATATTTTAGGTTCGGGAGTACGGTTATATGTAAGAAAGATTATAGCACCCCTACAGCTCCCATCCAAATGATGATACCAGTTTGACTCCAAATTATCCAAGCCTTGAATATGTTTATAGTTTACCAACATATTTAGTATTGAAAATTAATCTTAAAGTTATCCCAATAGTTTGGTAGTAATTTAAGATAATTCTATCACCTCAGGAATAATCATGGAGACTAGTATGGAGGTATGTTCTGTTTAATGTTAAAACTAATTATAATCCATCGAGTAAAACAATAGTTTTATCAAGTAAACATCAATAAAAATTATAATGGAAAATTTAAATATGACATTTTGTTTAACTAGATTATTGTACGAAGTAGGAATTGAGGTATATTCTCTTTAATGTTAAAACTAAAGGCACATTTGATCTTTACAATATAGCACAGTAAGATAATCCTATGTGAGCTTTCTTTGTTTGTTATGTATTACTAACTATTGTATCTATGAAACGCAAGAGTGAAAAGATTGAGTTGGGGTACTCTATTGTGGTATAACTAAAAAAGTAAACTATGAAAATGATATATTGGCTTGCTTTTATTTATTGAAAATATTAATATTTTTAAGATGATAAGTATATCTATTTTGTTACTAAACTTTATCATCTTATATTAATAACTTAACTCTATTTTATTAACTTACATGTATATATACTTTGAAAAATTAAAATAAAGGAAATTAAATTAAATATCAAATAAAACCAATTAAATCCAGCAATTATTAATAGCACATAATTAAGATTTTTGTATGACTCTTAACTTTTTCAATGGAGTCTCCAAGCTGTCATAACGATTTTGGGACCACCAAACATAAGGGATTTTAAAATCGGAAAAAATAAAAAGGGAGTCGCCACCAATCTTTTTTTAGGGTGTGATTAGTCACCCAAAAATTTATCTTTTTAATAAAATGATAAAAGCATGTTTAAAGTTTATCAAAAAGATAGATTTTGGTCTACGAAAATCAGGTTGGGTCCAAGAGTCGGTTATGTGTGGGGAAGGATTAGTATCCCCATAATGCCCATAAATTGGTACCATTTAATCATGCACTATTTTTGGTGTTAGATAAAATAGTTTTGATTTGAAATTTAATAATAATCCCTTTTTATTATTTTAAAAAAATTACTTTTATCAAAATTCTTTATTTAAGAGTATCGAGGAAATCTTTAAGTTAAAAAATTATCTTAAAATTCTCCAACACCTAGGCAAAACTTTAAAGATAACACTTTTAACTAATATTTACCACGACATCTCTTAAAAATGAAAATAACATTCTTTGGGAAGGATAATTATTGATAACTCTTCAACATCTAGGCAAAGTATTAAGAACTGTTCCCTTTTTTATGTTATTTTTGTTTTATTTTATAACTTCACATTTTTAAAGTAGGTAAAAAAAACATTTTGTGTAAAAAAAGTAAATGATGATACTATCAAATAGCAAACAAATATGCAGAATGAGTGCTAATAATAACAAATAAATGCATTTAAGCTAATAGGTACTATGTATAATGAATGAAATGCAAATTTGAAATTGGATTCTTAAATATAATTAGACCACCTTGACTCCCCGACATCTAGGTAAAGCTTAGGTACAACTATTCATATTTAAGATCTCATTTTATTATTGTACTTTTTTATCATAACATAACGTTAACCAAAACTTATCTTTTTGTAAGAAACTTTAATTGAACTTAAGATTTATTTAAAAGGCGTAGATATTATTAAATGATCAATTACACCTAATAAAAAAAAATTGAGAATGACTCTTAATTTTCTTACACCTAGCAATCGCATTCCCAAGCCTAGACATTAAGACAAATATTAACCTCATCACCATGGCGTGAACAAAGATCGATCATGGCAAGAACTTATAAAAACATTATGATGTTTATATCATTACAAAACACGAATTAATTAACCTTGAAAAAGTGAAAGTAAATAGTTGTTTAATCAAAAGTTTGTGGAAGCATATGGAACCCGAATTGTGGGCAACTGGCTAATCCTTCTATATATACAAAAAATTCAAAACATTATATATTTTGGCTAGAGATGAGAGATTAATTAATCCCTTTCTTTTTGTTGCTAATCACTATTTTAACAAAGAAATTTTCTCTTTTTATTTGTTAAATTAGTTAATTTGTTAATAAAACAAAAATATTACTTCTCTAAAGAAAATATTCATATTAGCTAGCGGGCTGTGTATAAAAATATGTAAGAAAAGAAAGTTTCCTCTAAACTCACGATTCTTGAAAATACATCCTTCTTAGTTTTGTATGCACTGAATAAATTAGTGAAAGAAATTTGTATGTATTCGAAAGCCATTTAAATCTCACGTCAAATTTAATTTATTATTATGATCAGAAAAATGTTGAGAATATTGACTCAAATCCCATAAGAGATTTGTTTGAGATTTGTTTGAAATTTATTAGATATTGCTTGATGGACAAGAAGACTTGCAAAAGAAGAATTCTAAAAGAAAGAGGATTCTTAATAGGTAAGTTTGACTTGCAAGAGAAGAATTCTAAGGGGAAAGGGATTTTTAATAGGCAAGTTTGACTTACAATAGAAGAATTCTAAGAGGAGAGAGATTCTTAATGTGCAAGTTTGTATGGTTATATATAGGTGAAGTCTCTACAGGATTAGGTATGAGAAAAAGATGTAAGAGAGTTGTAGGGTTTTATGAGATAGACACCCCATAGGAGTATTGGGGCTCTACGTCTTATGGGTGTGTATGTTTGTTTATGAGTGGACTAGAGGAGACTGAGAGGGTCCACATAAGTATGGTGTATGGGAGCATATGGGTATGTGTTTGGTTATGTTGAAAGGGTGCACAAGGGTTTGGGTTTGTGTTTGTTTGAGTTAAGAATACTCAATAGGACTAGAGGAGATTGAGAGTGTCTTATGAGTATTGATTGTTGAGTGAGGTTGATGATTTGATGTATGTTTGTAATTCTCTACAACTAGTGGATCTTGTTTCTCATCCGTGGACGTAGGTTGATTGGACAGAACAACATTAAATTGTTGTCTCTTGTGTGTTTGATTTATTGTTTGATTTTGCTTCTGTTGGTGTGATTGGATTGGAGGCTTTTAGCCTAACAAATGGTATCAGAGCTGTGATGTTCTCCAACAAAAAAGATGTTGAATGTTATAACTTTTATGATAATATTAGTTAACTTTTGGCCCTTACCATTACGATATAATATGAGTTTCTAATTTTCTCATGATGTTGTGCACCAACTTTCAGCTTGATAAACATATGGATTTGCAAATTATTTTAATGGAATTTGTGGATTTGTGCAATTGTTCAAATTGTGTCAAACAAAGTTAATGTGTTAATTTAGTAGGATATCATCCTAAGTAATGAGTTACATTATTTCCTTTTTTCTTTAAAAGAAAGAGAATGTTTATTATTATTGACATATATTACTAATTCAAAATCTAGATTATCATGTTTTATTTTGTTTTAAGACTAAAATTTATTTTTGAAAAGGTTCTAGGGTTGAATTTGAACCAGATTATATATGGTAGAATTGTTTTAGTGGATTAGGGGTTATGACTTTATCTGATTCATATTTACAATTGGGAGGTTTTGTTTTGGGATCATTGTGTAATTTGTTACGGGACTTGTCCGTTTTGGATGTATTTTGAATGACTGAGAGATTTGTTGTCATATTCAATTAATAAACATAAGACCCGCTCCTGGAACGAGTGACAAAGATGAGCGCCTGACTCACAATACTCACTTGGAGGTAGACGGTGGCTGTAAGTTCCTCTTTATTGTTCCTAATGGATTTTACCCCAAACTTATCCTGCAATTGTTATCAACCTTTAATTGATGATTTACGGTTCATATTATGGCTTTAAGGAGAATATAAAGAGTTCTTTCCTACTGAAAAGAAGTCGGACTCGTTAGCAGCCCAAAAGAAAACAACAGTTATGCAAGCAAGATAGGCACCAAGGACAATGCCAGTGGCAAAAATCTCCTTGAGCTTCCACGAGTCAGGCATTGGAGATGGCTTAACCCTTTCCATCATTGAGTATGGCAATGATCAAGACCATGAAAGGAGAGAAATCAAACTTCCTAATAAGAGCAAGGAGCATAAAACCCAGCACGATACGGATAGTAATAGAGACAGCATAGATGGTGTAGTTTTTCATTCTCTGAAAAATTGCTCTGCTTGTCAGAACTGCACTCACAATCACACTTAGTCCCGGATCTGTTAATACTATATCTGATGCACCTCGAGCTGTATCAGTTGCATCAGCAACTGCAATTCCAATGTCTGCCTTCTTAAGGGCTGGTGCATCGTTCACACCATCTCCAGTCATGCCACAAATACGTTTCCTTTGTTGTAGCCTCTTCACAATCTCATATTTGTGCTCTGAACTGCAGCCATTAGTTAAGACAATGCACATTAGCTACTAAATAACTATTAAGTTAGCACCAAAACCAAATCCCATTTCGAGAAATTATTAAATGGTCACTAAAAATAAGATGCCAAAATTTCAGAAACAAAAGATGTATCAACTCGATTACCTGGGACAACTCCTGCAAAGCCATCAGCCTTCTCAATAAGCTCATCAACACTGATTGTATCAATTGTCTCATCTTTATTTTGTCCACGGAGGGCAGATGATGGACACATGTTGGTTCCCATGCCGAGCCTCCTACCAGTTTCCTTACCAATGGCCAGTTGATCACCAGGTATCATCTTGACATTGACACCAAGATGAAGTGCACAACGAATTGTCTCTGCACTATCATGTCTTGGAGGATCGAATAGAGGCAGGAGACCAACAAATTCCCATGGACCTCCCAAGCTCTCCTTGGTTTTCTCTGGTACAGTCTACAAAATCAAAAGGTTTTTTTCCATAATAAGCTTTTCTTCCCATTCACTCGATAATTCAAATAAAGTTAGGGAGAAAGTAGCATAGAAACTCACTTGTCTGCCACAGCAAGAGAGCGAAGCCCACAATCAGCAAAAGCAGCGATGATATCATGAGCTTTCTTCCTCACATCATCTTGGAGGTTGCATAGGTCGATGATCTAATAGAGATGCCTGGTATTAAGTATTAACAAAGAAAAGAAGGTTTGTAATGATAAGAACAGCATCGGTACAATGCAAGCCTATCCATTTACCTTCTCTGGTGCACCCTTGCTGACTCTATGCCAACTACCATCAGATTCAATATACGTCATGGCTGTACGCTTGTCTACTGGGTTAAAGGGAAAGAAATGCACCTCTGTAACACCTGCTCTGGCCTGCAAATAAATTGAAAAGTAAGTTTTATTTTATCAGCTATCATGACATGAGGTAATGTTATAATTAAATGCTTAACTTACTTCATGAAACAAGTAGTTCAAACAGGTTAAAAATTAGGATGTAATTACATTGCAAGTGATTCACTTCTGTGAATCTTAACTCACCTCCTTGGGATCACCTAGCATTCCAACAATACAGGCATCAATAGCATCTTGATTCTCAACTCTGGAAGCCCTGGCCTCTAGTAGAATAACCATGTCCTTGTCAACATTGTTGGTGAACAACTGAAATTTCACAAAAATCATTTCCAATGTGAACTCAACAATTAGTGGTATGATATGATTACTGCATCACCAATCCGTGATTACTTTTAACTTTAATTCAAGGACTAATCTCAATCATTGCCTTGTCTACAGTAAGCTCGTTGAGAGTGAGTGTCCCAGTCCTGTCACTGCAGAGTACATCCATTCCAGCCATTTCTTCAATAGCTGTCATTCTCTTAGTGATAGCTCCATGTTGTGAAAGCCGGTGAGATCCAATAGCCATTGTCACAGATAAAACTGTTGGCATGGCAATTGGAATCCCTCCAATGAGCAGCACCAGCAGATTATTGATTCCATCTCTGTACCTACGGTGCTGGATTGGATACATCACCACTATCTCGATTATCATCCCTGCAGCAATTGAGCATATGCAGAAGTTTCCAATTGCCGTCAGCACCTAATCAACAATCACATTTAGTGCACACCATGTACAATTGAACAACATCGGCAAGTTCTTAACTTAGAAATACTGCTCAATTTAATGTTCTTTTTCACCTCAAATGACATTTGGAGCACTGCTTGTGAGTCCTTGACATTACTGCTGGAAGTGTCCTATGTTATTGGTGGTATCAACCAGGTAAGCAGCTTTACCAAGGAATGTGGTGCACACCAGTGGCGAAAAACAACAGCCTCAATCTCACCTTGCTTGACGGTAGAACCAGAGAATACCTCATCACCTGAGTTCTTGGTTACTGGTAAAGACTCACCAGTTAAGGCAGACTGATCAATCTTGAGTGGATCGCCTTCAAGGAGACGTGCTTCTGCTGGGATGATATCTCCCAACTTGATGCTGATAATGTCCCCAGGTATCAAAATTGCAGCTTCTTGCTCGCACCACTTTCCATCTATTAGGACCTTGAACCATCCAAACGTGCATAAAGGGTTAAAGGCAATGTTCCCCTTATCTTACAACAAAAGTAATGTCTATTTTACATTAAGTTAGTAAGCATTGTATCTGCAAGTTATTCACATTCTTAAGCACCTTGGTTTCGGGAGCAAGACCAGCCACCAGTGCTGCTGCAGCATTGCCAGCATTATTTTCTTCAATGAAGCTGATAGTTGAGTTGATAAAAAGCAGTGCCAGTAACCACAATGCCAACAAAATCTTGCCAATCTGGGGGCTCGCCCTGCATTTTTGCATAGAATTAGAGATTGTTTATCTAAATCAATGAATTCAAGTATAAGAGAGAGAGAGAGAGAGAGAGAGAGAGAGAGAGAGAGAGAGAGAGAGAGAGATTAACATTCTCCTCCATTTGCCAAACAAATGGCCATAATTGCAGCAATCTCATGACCCATGAAAGAGGATTCCACATAAATCACAAGAACTTCAAAACCTTGCTTTCCTGTTTAATGCAGTTTTTACACTAATCAGTATCTCCCCGTGTTTTGTGTTAGAAACAACATGGAGCGAACAAAATTATAGCAAATTTGCCTTTTTCTCTTCGAGCTTGTTTGGACCAAAGATATGCAGCCTTTTTTGCCATTCCTCACTTGATAGGCCTTCCTTGGTGCATTTCAACTGTTGAAACACTTCTTCGACAGGAATGCGCTCCTGCAACCACATATCAATGTTCATGCACAATTTTTCACTGCCTTCAAATCAAACTCTGAATCAAGCAACTCAAATTACCAAACTTGTAATGGGATTATTAAAAATGAATAACGAAAACATGACAGTATATATATATATATATATATATATATATGCACGCACACACACACATACATATACACACACACAAATACACACACACACATATATATATATATATTTGAGTTCAATTATAAAAGAAAAAAAAATTCCTTTAAGAAACCAGAAACAAAGAACACTTTCATGAAAACAAAGAAAAATACTTACAAGGTCGACCGTCTCATTCTTGATTTCTTCCAAGCTGATGCTTTTATCTGCCATTTTCTCTCTTCTTCTAATTACTTTCCCAGAAAAATAAAATTAAAAAAAAAATGCAGTCTCTTTTCTTTATGTTTGCATGCAAAGCAAGAGTCTGTTATAAAGTGGAGCTAAGGCTTCTCTCATAGCAGCTGACTTATTTATTAATATATGTTACAACTTCTACTACTTGCTTTTTTTTTTTTAACTCTTTCTTTTTCAAAGAACAACTTATTTACTACTCTATTTCTTCTTTTCTTCTATTGATTTGGGTTTTTTAAAGTATAAAATTTGGTTGATATGGTACAAAATTTACAAATCGAAAATGAAAGTTTGAGTGTAATGCTTGGCATCTATAGAGCAGAGTTTTGGTCAATGTTTTAGGAATATCAAAGGTAAATGAGCGAACGAGCGAGAGTGTCTTTGGTCTACGCAACCCAGGTCATTCAGCTATCACGATGTCTATCACTCACATTTTTCTTAAACCAAGAAGTCACCAATTATTTTGTTAATGTTTTTTTTTTTTTTTGGATACTAGGATTATTAGGTTTAATATTGTGTGGAGGATGCCTCAATGTAGCACCATGAAGTAATACAACCACTTGTGGAAGTGGTGGAAGTAATTTTGGGAACTTCCACGTAAGTTTAAAATTTTTGACTTTATTATAAAGTCATCGGATAATAATAGTTAGATATAAAAGGATTAATATAAATCATTAATTATTTTTTAATTTAAAAATAGTTAATTGTCTGCTAACCTGTTAGCTTAATTTTAATTAATTAACATTAAATATTATTTATTAAATAAAATAAAAAGAATTTTAAAAATGCTAAGATTCTTCTTCTTTTTATTATCTTTTTTATGACCTTTTTTATTTTTTTCCGCTAGTTTTTTTTTCTTTACCCACTTCTAGTTTTTTTTTATCAGTTTTTTTCTTTTTTTTAGATTTTTTGGAATTCCATCTATTATCTTAAACCTGAAAAATAAATCTAAACCGATAAATAAGTATTAACATAAAAAGATAAGAATAATTGTAAATTTGGCATCATTCGATATGAAATATGTTAGAAGTCTTGTAATGTAAAAAAATAAGAATAGTAGTAAAAAAGGTGTTATTTGATGTAAAATGAGCTAAATGTAGTGTAATACCCTAACAAAAAATTTTGATAATTCTAAATGTAATGAAAGGTAAAAACAATTATTAAAAGTTATTATTGTAACATAAATAATTTAGTTGGCAATATAAAAAATTATTACTACAAATAAAAATAATTTTAAATAAAAAAGAGTTAACATAAAACAATAAGAATAACCATAAAATTGGTATTATTTAACATAAAATAGTTAGAAGTATCATTATACCTTAGAAAAATTATAATAACTCTAAATGTAATGAAAAGTAATAACAAATGTAAAAAGATATTATTGAAATGTAATAAATCGGTAACATAAAAAAATTAGCATTATAAATAAAAAATAATTCTAAGTCAAAAAATAAGTATTAACATAAAAAAATGAGAATAATCGTAAAATTGGTATCATTTGACATTAAATATGTTAGAAGTGTCATAATACCTTAAGAAAAAATTGTAATAATTCTAAATATAATAAAATGTAAGAATAAGCATAAAAAAATTTATTGTAACCTATGTAGACACCCCATTTAGTCCAAGATATTTTTTAATTTAATTTTAGGATTTTAGTATTTTGTTTAGTTTAGAATTATTTATTTTATTAATTAATTGATTTATGGTTTAAAGAAAAAAAGGGAAAAGTTTGATTCGGTTTGAAGTCTAGTGTTCTAATTAAAAAAAAGGAATGTATTGATTTGAGAGATAGACTTGGATTAAAAATCTAAATTTGACTTTGATTGGGAGATTAAAACCAATGAATTAAAAATCTAAATTTGACTTTGATTAGGAGGTTAAAACCAAGAAAACCTTATCTTATTGTGATTTGGATTATAGGCCTATAAAAAGACCACATTAGGATCAATTAGATACAACAAAGAATCAAAAGAAATCAATAAAGATATCTAGTGTTTTGGGTTTAAATAATTAGCATTTTCTCTTGGAAGTTCTGTGTTAGGAAAAGGAGTTAAGATGAAGCACAAAAGGGAGGCATTCAACAAAAAGTTTTTATAGAAATTTTTTTTAAAGTTTCGAGTATTTATGTTTTAGGTTTCTGTTTGATTTTTGTTTAACTAGAAAGAAAGACAATCACCATAGGTGAAGGGCACTAGCAAAGCCATCAGCTGTTTTGTAAAGAAATAAAAAAAAAAAAAAAAAGACAATGTAATTTCTATTTTTTTTCTTTATTTGTATATTTATTTATGTTATTTAGTTGTTTTTCTTTCTTCTTTTATGCATATTTAAAATAAATTTTTATAATAAATTCATAATTCCTACCAAATGATTGAAGGATTTAAACGTTGAATTATAAATTCTACCAAACGATTAAAGAATTTCATAATGAATTTTTGAAAAATAAATTTTCAATCCTACCAAATGATTGGAAGATTCAAATTTTTGTTAAATCATACCAAATTATTAGAGGATTTAATGACTTTTTTTTCAAAAGAAAATTTTGAGGTTTTCAAATAAAAATCCTACCAAATGATTAGAAGATATGCATTGATATAAAATCTTACCAAACAATTAGAGGGTTTTATTATTTGCTTTCGAAAAATAATTTCTTAGAAAATATGTTAATGAATTCGACGACGGAGCCTATTTAAAGTGGGATACGAGTCTCTAAGAATACTCTTGAGGTGAAAAAATTATCTTAAATCACTACCAAACGATTGGAGTAATTTTAAGATCAATTTTTAATAATTAAATTTACTTGATAAAAATTCAAAAATATTTTGAGGCTTGGATAATATGAAATCAAACTAGTACCATCATTTGATGGGCATTATAAGGGTGTTATAATCGTCCTCACACATAACTGTACTCTTGGATCTAGTTTTGGTTTCATAGATATAAAATCTACCTTTTAAAGATACCTAAGTTAAGTTTGGGATTTCTCTTTAAAATAGATTTACTTAGGTGGCCAATCACACCTTAACCAAAAAGATTGGTGGTGACTCCTAAAGTTAGGTCTAGCTATAGGTATACAGATTTATATGTTATGATAGTTTGGCGAATCCATTAGGGATAATCGAGCGTTAGGCTAGTAAACTCGTGTTATCCAAAGCCTAAGTTAAAATTAAAAATTTTTCTTTGAATGTTTTATCTATTTATAATTGTACCATATTCTGTTGTTCACTTGTATCTATATAACATGAACTCTACACCCAAGCTTCATTCCTTAGGAAAGAGTTAAGTACCTATGCACTAATGAGATTTCATGTCTCTACCCTAGCTAGTGAAACACTCTTACTTGAATTGAATCTTTTTCCTTTATAGCTAGTGATGGGTAAGGATTGGGGTACCTTACTAGTCTATGATAGATAATGATGTAAGAAACAATTTGAGAACATTTAGATTTAACTTAAACCGCATGTAATTAACCCTAAAAAGCCAATCCTAGTTTAGAGTCATATCCACCCATTGTTAGAATGCAACCTAAGTTATAACACATAAAAGAACTTTGTTATTGTCATTTGTATGAGTTTTGTGATAAAGTTGAAAGAGTTTGAGTTTGTTTCACTCTTTTATGTGTTGTTATGCTACATGCATACATTTATTCATCCATGCATCGTTGAATTTTTATGTATCTAGCATTTTATGCACACATTCATCATTCATGCATCATTATAAGGCAAACATTAGCTCATGTATCCATTCACACAATCATTTGTTCATTCAATGCTATATATATATGAGGCAAACATTAACTCATGCATCATTCATGCAACCAATCATTTAAATCTATGCATCATTAAATTGTTTATTGTGAATATATATTTATTTATCCGTTCTACATCGTTGAATGTTGTTGTATATCACATTCAAATACGTGCATTCATTTATTCATTCATGCATATAAAATAATGTTTCTAACAAGTTAGGATGATTCTTGGCATCTAATAACATATCATCCTAATTATGGTAAAAAGGTTCAATGATAGCTCAATCTTCGTATCAAGCCAGAATTATGGTAGAAGAATAAGTTCTTTATTTCCAAAAGATAGAAAGGGCATAAAAATAGATGAATGAGTAATTAGAAGATATGATTAAATTGCCTAAGAATTTGAAAAAAGAGAAAATAGTGGCTAAACGATTGATGATCTAATATACCTATCTAGCTTTGGCGCATATTCCAAATAGACATCTCTAGGGGCTCAATGTCAAATGCCATTTATGGCAAGCTACCCCTACATGCATATTGACATGCCTACAACTATTACTCGTACTCATTTAGCTTCTATTCTTGATCAAACTCAAGTTCCTAATGTGGATGATCCAAAGGAATAAGAGAAGCTGAAGACAAACATAGTAGAAACCAAAGAAGGCTTTAAATCTCAACAAAAAATAGATCTTATTAAAGAAAGGTTTTGAGTTATTGAGGGTATGGATTTTTATAGTTCAATGGATGTTATTAAACTATGCTTGGTTCTTGATGTAGTCATTTCACCCAAGTTTAAAGTCTTTAAATTTGAAAAGTGTGACAGAACCAAATGCCCCATAATACATGTCACTATGTACTGACATAAGATGGCCATATATGCACATGATGAAAAGTTGTTCATCCATATTTTTTAAGATAGCCTTGTTGGATCTACTTTAAAGTGGTATGTCCAATTGGATAAGTCCCGTATCTATGGTTGAAAAGAATTAGCTAGGGCGTTCATCACACAATACAAGCACATCATAGATTTGGCTCCATATCATTTATCATTACAAAGCATGGAAAATAAAGACACTAAAATCTTTAAGGCATATGCTCAAAGGTAAGGGATGCTACTGCCAAAGTTCAACCATTGCTCACTAACAAAGAGACCATCATTTTGTTTATCAATACTTTCAAAGCCCTATATTATGAAAGGATGATTGGAAATGTCACTAAAAATTTTGTTGATATTATGATTTCTGAGAAGAAGATAGAAAATACAATCAAGAATGGTAAACTTAAAAGAAATGGTATAAATGATGCAAAAAGAGATGATGCACCAAAAAAAAAAGAAAGAGATGCTCAAGTTATAATTTATGAGGGGCAATAGGCTGAAAGCTTCACCTTATTTCAGCCTTATTCGATGAACCTACCTTTTTATCTTTTTATAAACAACCTCTACCAAAATCTTTATCTTTGCCAACCTGTACAATAGTTAGGCTTTCATGCAATTTCTTATCCTCAAACAACTGCCACTCAATTTGCCACCCAATCAGGGAGTAAGCTAAAAAGGTCAATGAATAATTAAAAAAGACTTTCAATCCCAATTATTGACCTCTTACTTTTACTAATAAGCACCAATTCCTCACCCAAGTGCCTTTAAAAATAACCCCAAATCCATCAACAAGAATTTATGATCTGAATGGTAGACTTGATTATCATATAAGGGCAATTGGACACTCGACTGAAAGATGCAGATAATTAAAAAGAAAATAAAGAACTTATCAATAATGGCACTTTGACCATAGAGCTTATGGAGCAATGAAAATCTGTTTTACAATAGTTTTTCTTTTGGATATATGAAGTATCAAATAATTTGTAGGAAGATTTCAAAATTTTGAGTTTGTTGACTAAGTTTTGCTTTGACATATGCATGCATTTTTGCCTAACTTTTGCTTTCAATTTTGTCTGTGTATGAATTCCTAGATTACATGTGAAAATAATCTTAAGGGAATTGGTAATTATTGTTAAGAATGAATATACCCAGTTATAACCAGTTTGTACTCCAATTCAGTTAAGAATTACATCATTATAAAGCCTAACTTCCCAAGTCTCACAACCTTGATTTTCACTTGATCGAGAGGGATTTCAATGATGATAATCTTCATTAAGGCTATGAGCAATGAAATTTATAAATCTTTGTAAGCTAATACATAAGGCACTCTCTTAAAGATTTTGGATTTTGGGTAATTTGATAAGTATCAAGGCTAGCTTAAAGGCAACGTAACCTTTCCATTTTCATTCTTGAGATATAAACACTGAAAAGGCCATATCCCTTAATATCCATGTTCCGTATCTTGATATATGCAATATCCCTTTTATATCATTGTCCTAAAATTTTCTTTTGCTCACATTTTAGGGCAAGTTTACCAAAAAGTCAATTTATTCAACTTTTTCAATATCCTTTCCTCTAGATGGCATTGATTTTATCTTTTGATGTGAGTTGTGAAAATCAAGATTGTTACATTAAGACTTCATTTGATATAGTAATTTGTGCTCGAGTTGAAAAAAAAACAAAAACAAAAAAAAAATTGATTGTAACATTGTGCATATAAGATATTCAAATGATTTCAAAATTAAAGAAAAATATTCTCTTGAGAATTGCTTTTTAATGAAGGTATCCATATATGATATGATAAATGGCCATAATTCATATTCTTTTCACGAAAAGAAAATATCTATTTGCTACCCCCTTTGAGCTGATGGAATTTTTTTTAGAAGAATCCTAACTAAGAATCACCCTCCACATTGAGGGATAAGTATGAAAGAGGATCTATTTGAGAAAACAATGGATACAAAGTTAAGAGTAAGGAAATAATGCCTATAATCAAAGGGCAAGTTTTTAAAATTTTGGGCTCAATTTGTCTAAATGTGGAAAAATGAAGAAAAAAGATGAAAATGCATGGTTTGAGAAGGCAAAAGGAAAATTTCATTGGGAAAAGAAATAATCGTTATTTTGATTACCTTTAAACACATTTTACGGTATATTTATCCTATCTTTTATAACCTTAAACCTTGGCTTATGTTACATCATTTGAAAAGCCCATTTTGAGCAAGTGTGGATGTTTAAATTGAAAAGCTTTTCTTTAAGAAATCACCATTACTTTTTGATTTTGGATGAATTTTGAGTTTTCAAATGCATGATGGAATAGTAAAAAAAGAGATAGAAAGAAAGAAAGTAAAAGAAGATTGAATAGAGCTTTAGGTTAAAAATCAAAAAGGGTAGTCTAGAGTAGGATTGAAAGCAACTCAAGCAATGTCATTAAAGGAAGGAACCTAATGAAAATCTTTGAAAAATATTTAAAAAGATGAACCCTAATCTGAATATTTGTTTTAAAATTTGAACCTTTCTTTTTTTTCTAAAAATTTTGAGCTTTTCACAGCTAGTCTTGACATTTGTTAAATTACCATATCAAGAAATTAAAAGAGTAAAAAAGTGGATTGTGCTTTAAAAGATAATTTTTCATTGGTGAGCCCAAATGAAGACATATTAATTTGCTTTTTCCTATCCAGTGGCAAAATCTCCCTTAAGACTTTGATGTATCGAACCATTTTATTCCCTTAAATAAACCAAATTGAGATTTATTTTCATCATTCTATGTAATAATCATCAATTTACAAGAGATTCAATCACATGTTTTAAAAAAAATATGCAATTTTTGGATCATAGAATAGTTATCTGGACAATTTCTTTGGTTGTCATAAATATTGGGGCATTTGTTATGAAGACATTTATATTTAAATTAGCATAAATTAGGGTGGATAAGAGATAGGTAATTTTAGATCATTATGGTAAGAATGACTTTTTTGGAACAAGGAGAATGGTCAAGGTAAAAGGTTTAAAGAATATCCATGAATAAGATAAATGGTTTGAAAAATGGAATACTTTGAGTAAAAAAAAAGGGGATGGAGGATTATTGTTGAAAACTAGCTTGTTAGCTAGTTCTAAAACTTAGTGATAGAAAATGCAAAAAGGGCTTGAGGACTTATTTACCACAATTAAGGATTCATGACATTGATTTTTGCATTATATGCATGACATTCATCTTATTCATTACATATTCAATTGACTTTGGATTTTCATTTTGAAATGTTGAGAATTTGAAAATATGAGATTTTGACCCTCGATTAAGGAGAATTTGTTGAGTATAAGATTTCATTTTTCGGTTGAAAAAAAATTTTCATGACAAAAGTGATAAGTTTTGGGCTAAGAAAATTTTCAAAATGAGATTTGTAAAAGTGTTTAACTTTGATTAAGGATGAAACCTTTTCTCATATGAGATATTTTTATTTCAAAGGAAATTATTTCTATAAAATTTTTTAGACTTCTGTTAGAAATAAGCTTTTTCAAAAATAAAAAATGATTTGTAAGACTTTCAAACATAATTTGTAAGGCCTCCGAGCATGATTTATAAGACTTTCGGGCATAATTTATAAGGCCTCCGAGCCTAATTCTCAAAACCTTCGAGCATGATTTGTAAGACCTCTAGATATAATTTGTAAAGCTTCCGGACATAATTTTCAAGGCCTCTGGGCAAATTTTGTAAGGCCTTAGGGCATAATTCTCAAGATCTTTGGGCATGACTTGTAAGACCTTCATGCATAATTTTTAAGACTTCTGGGCATAATCTCAAAAAAATTAAAGTTTGAAAAAATAAGACATTTTGATAAGATTTTGATCCTCGTATGAGGAAAATATTGTGAACATGAAGTTTGAAACCTTTGGATGAAGAGAATGATTTCAAGAAGAGTTGGTAAATCTTGGTTAAGAAACTCTTCCAATTTTAAAGTTTCATAACCTCCATTTAGAAAAGCTTTTTATCACAAGATGAGAATCTCATATGCGAATCCTTAAGACATTGAATTTTAGATTTGAACTTTTCAAATGAGAATCTTTAAATCTTGGATTTGAATCTCTATGATTTTCAAATATGAACTTCTGAATCCTTAGTGAGAATCTTGAAGACTTATGCAAATCTCAAGAATCTTTTAGTGAGAATCCCAAATTTTCAATTTTCAATTTGAATGAATCATTGATCTCTTTAAAATAAGAATCTATTTTACATTTTGAAAGTTATGAAACCTCTATTTAGAAAAGCATTTAAATGTTGAGATTTGTAAAACCTCTAAGAATAGTCTCTAAGTCCTTCAGGCAAAATTTATAAGTTTTCTAAGATGAATCTATTTTTTGTATTGAGATTTGTAAAACCTCTTAGCATAATCCTAAGTCCTCTGAATAAGATTCATAAGTCCTCCATGTAGAATGTTTAAATTTTTATATTTTTCAAAGTTGTTTAGCCTTTAATAAGAAGAGCATTTTTTATTTCAAAGTTGTTAAACCTCTGTTGATGAAGAACTTTTGTAATTTTATTTTTTGATTTTTCTAGGCCTAAAAAAAATGGATATCTATTATCTTTACACAATTCATGTTTCATAGAAAATGCAGAAAGAAGGGCAGCTGTAGACACTCCATTTGGTTTGGGGTATTTTTTAATTTAATTTTAGGATTTTAGTTTTTTTTTTAGTTTAAGATATTTATTTTGTTAATTAATTGATTTATGGTTTAAAAAAAAGAAAAAGGGAAAAGTTTGATTCTGATTAAAGTCTAGTATTCTTATTAAAAAATGAATGTATTGATTTGAAAGGTGGACTTGGATTAAAAATGTAAAATTGACTTTGATTAGGAGATTGAAACCAAAAAAACCTTCTCCTATTGTGATTTGGATTAGAGGCCCATAAAATGATCCCATTATGATCAATTACATAAAATGAATAATCAATAAGCAAAAATCAAGAGAGAAAGTAAAAAAAAAGGCAAAAAAACTTAAAAGTTTTTTTATAATCTTCTCTGGTGTTTTAGGTTTAGATAATTAAGATATTCTTTTGGGAGTTGTGTTGGGGAAATGAGTTGAGATGAAATACAAAAGAAAGGTATTCAGCAAAAAGTTTTTTTAGCAAAATTTTTTAGAGTTTTGGTAATAAGTTTTAGGTTTCTATTTGATTTTTGTTTAAACCAAAAAGAAAGGCAATCACCACAGGTGAGGAGCGCTAGCGAAGCCATAGATTGTTTTGTAGAAAAACAAGTAAGAAAACAAGGTAATTTCTATTTTTTTCTTTATTTATATATTTATTTATGTTACTTAGTTGTTTCTCTTTCTTCTTTTATGCATATTTAAAATAAATTTTTATAATAAATTCATTATTCCTACCAAAGTATTGGAGGATTTAAATATTGAATTATGAATTCTACCAAATGATTGGAGAATTTCATAATGAATTTTCGAAAAATAATTTTTCAATCCTACCAAATGATTATAGGATTCAAATTTTCATTTAATCTTATCAAACTATTGGAGAACTTAATGACTTTTCTTTTTCAAAAGAAAATTTTGAGGTTTTCAAATAAAAATCCTTCCAAACAATTAAGGGATATGCGTTGGTATAAAATGTTACCAAATAATTGAAGGATTTTATTATTTGCTTTCAAAAATAATTTCTTAGAAAATATGTTAATGAATCCGATGACGGAGTCTCTTCAGAGTGGAATACGAGTCTCTATGAATATATTATGAGGTGAGAAAATTTGTCTTTAATTACTACCAAATGATTGGAGTAATTTTAAGATCAATTTCTAACAATTAAATTTACTTGGTAAAAATTCAAAAATATTTTAAAGGTTGAATAACATGAAATCAAACTAGTATCATCATTTGATGGACATTATAAGGGTGCTATAACCTTCTTTATATGTAACGATACTCTCAGATCTAGTCTTGATTTTATAGATAAAATCTACTTTTTAAAGATACTTAAGTTAAACTTGAGATTTCTCTTTAAAAATGGATATATTCACGTCAGTGTGGTCAATCACACTTCACAAAAAGATTGGTGACGACTTTAAAGTTAGGTTAGCTTAGGTATACAGATTTATATGTTATGACAACATAAATTAAATTAAGTTTGATAATATAAAAAAATTATTATTATAAAATAAAAATATTTTAAACAAAAACAAAAGTTAACTTAAAAAAGTGAGAATAATTGTAAAATTGAAACCCATTTGATATAAATATGTTAGAACAATGGAAGAATAGTTATAAATTAGTGCACTTAATGTAAACTTCGGATAGAAATATCGTAACACCGTAACAAAGAATAATGGATAATTCTAAATGTAATAAATAGTAAGAACAAACATTAAAAAAAATTATTGTAACATAAATATTATTTTATAAATAATATTTTTTGGCCATGTAAAAGAAAAATTATTTAGAAATAAATAATAATTTTAAACAAAAAAATAAGTTTATAATATGAAAATATATGAGCAGTAAATCGTAAAATTGGTATTATTTGACGTAAGAATGGTTAGAAATGTCATAAGTGGCTTTAAGAAAAAATTACCATAACTTAACTGTAATGAAAGTAGATAACAAGTGTAAAAGATAATTGATCATACGATAAGTACTATTAAGTTGGCAATGTAAAAAAATTATTATTAAAAACAAAAAAAATTAAACAAAAAAAAAAGAGTTAACATAAAAATGATGAGAATAATTGTAAAATTAGTATTATTTGACATAAAATGATTAGAAGTATCATTACACCTTAACAAAAAAGTTGTAATAATTTTCAATGTAATAAAAAGTAACAACAAATGTAAAAGGATATTATTGAAACGTAATAAATTTATAACGGAAAAAAATTAATAGTAGAAATAAAAAATAATTCTAAACCGAAAATAATTCTAAAAACAATAAGAGTTAAAATAAAAATGTAAAAATAATAGTAAAATTGGTATAATTTGATGTAAAATATATTTGAAGTGTTGTAATACTTAAGAAAAAATTATGATAATTCTAAATATAATAAACGGTAAGAACAAACATAAAAAATTTTAATATAATATAAATAATTAAATTGATAACATAAAAATTATTATTATAAATAAAAAAATTCTAAACAAAAAAATAAGTGTTAACGTAAAAATGTAAAAATAATTGTAAAATTGATATAATTTAATGTAAATATGTTCAAAATATTGTAATGTAAAAGGTGAAAATAGCCATAAAATTGGTATCATTGGGCATAAAATAAGTTAAAAGTATCCTAATACCTTAAGAAAGAGTTATGATAATTCTAAACATAGTGAAAGGTAAGAACAAATATCAAAAATATTATTGTAATATAAATAAATAACTTAGCAACCTAAAAGAATTATTATTTTAAATACAAAATAATTCTAAACCAAAAATAAATGTTTATGTAAAAGATGAAAATAAATGGCAAAATGGTATTATTTCACTTAAAATGGTTAATAGTGCTGTAAAATCTAAGCAAAAGTTGTGATAATTTTAAACGTAATACAAAATAAGAAAAACCATTAAAAAAGTATTATTATAATGTCAATAATTAAGTTGACAATGTAAAAGAATTATTATTATTTCAAATAAAAATAATTCTAGAAAAAAATAGTGTTAAAGTTAAAAAGTGAGAATAGTTGCAAAAATTAGTATCATTTGGTATAAAATAAGTTAGAACTATCATAATATTTTAAGGAAGAGTTGTGATTATTCTAAACATATGAAATCTAAGAACAAACATAAAAAAAAATATTGTTCTAACGTAAACAATCAAGTTGGTAACATAAAAGAATTCTTATTATAAATAAAAATAATTCAATTACAAAATAGTGTTTGTGTAAAATGGTGAGAATAATTATAAATTTTGTATCATTTGGCATACAATTGTATTAGAATGTTGTTAAACCTTAAAAAAAGTTGTAATAATTCTAAACATAATAAAAGATAAAAACAAGTGTAAAAATATATTATTATAATGTAAATAATTAAATTGATAATAAAATTTATTATTATAAATAAAAAATAATTTAAATAAAAAATAAGTGTTAACATAAAAAGTGAGAATAATCGTAAAATTGATATCATTTGATGTAAAATAAGTTAGAGTAATCCTAACACATTGAGAAAAAAACTATGATAATTTTAAACAAAACGGAAAGTAAGAACAAGCGCAACAAAAAATTAAAATAAAGCAAATAATTAACTTGACAATATAAAAGAATTTATATTTTTAAATTAAAAGAATTTAAATAAAAAATTGTTAACATAAAAAGATTAGAATAATTATAAAATTCATATTATTAGATGTAAAATGAGTTTGAAATATCTTATCTTCAAAAAAAGTTTTAATAATTGTAAATGTAATGATAAGAAAAGCCAAAAAAATATATTATTAAATGTAATTAATTAATTTGATTTCATAAAATAAATTGATATTCTAAAATTAAAAAATATATATAATTTTTATTTGTTAAATTAATAAATTAAATAAAATTATATATAACTTTTTTAATGTTTACCTGTTTACTATTCTTCCTTTTTTTTTCTTATTTAAAAAAAAATATATTATTTTTACAATTTATGATGATATATTATGAGATATCATAATATAATATTTCAGAACTTGATTTTAAAATTGATACATTAGACAAACCAGTAATTTTAAACATGAAAAGAGAGAAATTTGGGTGTTTTCTTTGAATTGAAAAATGATAACAAGATCATAAATGTTGAGGTGTTCCACGGTTAACTATATTGTAAAGAATAAATTATTATCTTTATTTCATTCTTAACACTTGAATTACCTAACAAAATAGCATTACTTTAACGATATTATTTTATGTTAATTAAGATAACACTTTAATAAAATTAAATCTAATTCTATAATTTAATATAAGTTTGAAAGAATTATTACGGGAGCCTTTTTTCGGTACAATTTTCTTAATAAAAGTCTAATCACCATAACATGTTGCACATATCGGTAGTTTATTGAAGGCAAAAATAATAAATAATTTCATAAATGTTATCACTTTATCTAAATAAATTTTTTATTTTTATTATATTTAAATAAGTTTTTAAATTTTAATTTACACTTAAATAATTTTTTAAATTTTAATTTATATAAGAATAAATTCTTAACTTTCAATTTATACTTAAATAAATTCTTAACATAAATCAATTTTTCATTTGAAATAAAGATTTATTTATATACAAATTAAAAGATAAAAAATTATTTAAATACAATAAAAATATAATGATTTATTTAAAAATGAAATAATTTAAAATTTTTTAATATTTTAACCTTTATTGAAGAACTCTTATGATATTGGAGTTTGTCCATAACTAAATTTCAAATATATAAGCATCCAACAATATATCCCGACATTTTCAATAATTAATGAATATATCCCTTCTAAATATAAATCTATCCACCTGCAGTGTAAACGTAAATCTGAGTAAACTTCATTAATGATTTGTGATCTGTTATTAATGTTTCATTTTCATTAATGATTTTTAAAAGTTACATTTAGTGTCAACTATCTTTATTAATATTTCATTTTCGTTTATGACTTTTATTAACATTTCATTTTCATTCATAATTTTGAAAAGTTGTATTTACCATTTATAACCTTTTATTTCACTGTTCATTCATTTTTTTTAAATGTTTGTCCAAGTCTCTTCAATTTTTTTCACATAAAAATAAGTTTTACTAGATTTCAAGTCCACGCTTCATCGCAGAAGTAAAATTAAAGTTATATACTTGTAATTTAGTTATAAAAATAAAATAAAATCTTGTATTAATAATTTAAATATTGAACAATATATAAGAAAAAAATAGTTGTCTAGCTATTTATATTTGGAATATTTACATTAGTTGAAGTCAATGATGATGAGATATTAAACTTATTCAACAATGAAAAACAAACAAAACAACCTATTACATTATCTATATTGTCAAAGAAGCAATAAAAGTAGCATCATATATATTATAAACCTACCTTGAGCTATGCTCTATTGCGAATAAGGGTAAGAGAGGCATCTATTACATGATTTTAGCCTTTCTCTAACAAATCAGAAGGTATATTTGTAGCTTTTAGTTTTTGCCAGTAATGAATTCCTCTTTGGCCTGTCGTTGTGCCTGAGCCTAACATGTCTACAAAATCATAAAAAAGATTAAATGAGGAAGAAACTTTATAGAAATGATGATGAAATTCAAATGCTAGGTAAGAAAATACCTATCAGAGAACAACAATAATAAAATATTCATTAAAGTAACATCGATATTGGAAAAGGTTGAGCTTTTAATCAAGCAATAATATATCATCTAAATTTTTAGTATAGTATATGAACTAATAAGCTTCTATCTTGATCTAGTAATCCCCAAGTAAACAATTTCATTCTTAAAATCACATAGAAACATTAGAAAAACCTTTTCCATAGAAAGTTACATAACATTAATTTCTCAATATTCAAATAATGATAATGATCCGATTACCAAACTTTCAAACCTAATTTTCCACTAACATTGTCAATTATGTTGCTTGCTCAAAGCCTATAATAAAAACCATGGAGAATTTATTTTAAAAACATAGATTCTTACCTCTCTTGGAAAGTGATGCTACATCTTTTAAAGGAAATAAGAATTGCAAGGTGGAAAACTGAGGCACAATATCATGATCATTGGTCACTCTAATTGTGTTCGGCACAAGTTTACTGTAATAAGAAGCAAAGGTAGCATTCCCAATATGAGGTTGTCCAAATGTTATAACTTGTACATTCTTGACTTCACATTAACTTAGGAATAAAAGATTTATTTTGTCATTACAACTCTGATAGAGTAATTAGGCAAGTTTCCATAATTTAACCAAGGAAATTTAATTCAAAAGATTTGGAAAAACCATGGTACATAATGCAAACTTATGTAGCAAGCACAAAGGTTTCACATTTACCACACGATGAAAAGAACAACATAATAACATATTTCTAGCTATATCAAGAAAGGCTTTAGATTAGCGTTAGATCAAGTGCACAAAAGGAAGTCAAGCTCCTCCATTGAATGGTATGTTCTTATGATTCAAGGTCTCCATAAAATTCTTTTGCTTCTTAAACATAATTATGAATTTCAAGGTGTATGATTGAATTGTGTTAAGAAGTATAAAACCCATGGTGTACCTGAATAGCAAAAAAAGACTAAAGATTAATAACAATCATTCTAGCATAAATTTACAAATTAGTAGAAATTTGTTATGCATACCATACCATCAAGCATGCCAAGGTAATTTAAATCAAGTTGTTTCCAGAATAAGTCTTCAACCCAATTCTATATGCTGTGAATGGACAAATAAATTAATCAAACATTATAAAAAAAGCTCATTACATTTGTGAAAAAACAATATTATCATTTTTGTGTACTTCAAATCTTTTTTATCACTTATGTCATCATGCCATGAACAATACCTATTTTTGAAAACATTGTTGAATAAAAATTATAGAGGAAAGTAATACTAGTACCTATGTTCCTACGTTCCTTTAAAGGCAATAATAATGGCATTAAGATTCTTTGCCATGCTAACAATTGCCTATCAATTTGATAGTCATTTTCATGTCAGTTACAAGCAAAAGCATTCCAAAGTATAACATAGGTCATGATTCTAATAAATATCTAAACACGCAATGAGAAAAGTACTTATAAATAGTTCTAAATATTAAAGATAAGCTCAATAACTTCAAATCCCTATTTTTGTACAAAAAGGTATTAGGACAACCAATTTAAGTGGAAACCTACCTGAACATATCATAAAAGTCCATTGGTTAGACATGTTAACAGTTTCAAAAGAAAACTCTAAACCAATGTACACCTCCTATGCCACTTCAAGTGCATATTTAAAAAGAAATAGCAAAGAGTTGGAGTTGACCATAGAAAAGTCATAACTTGAATCAACAACCTGATTTGCTTCTGTCAAGCCCAGAAGTAAAACAGTTTTAGAAATAACATCATTACAACTTTTCTACATAAATGACATTAGAGTTCTAAACATCAACCAAGACTTAAGTCATGAACAACACTAATAAAATGGATTAGCTCATATGAATTGAGTCATGAATTGTATTTTTTATCTAGTATTGATTATTTAAGCATGAGATTATTTTTGCATTGGTCTTCAGAGTTTTGCTTCATGATTCTAAAATTTTTTTTTATCATTTCTCGAGAAAAAATCATAGAAAACACATGATTAGAGAAATGATATAGGCCATCTTTGGATCGTTTGAGCTTTTCAAGCCAATCTTGATATAATATTTCTGTAATCACCCCATTTGAGCCTTATGAAGTCTTTTTCTTTATTTTGAAACCACATTACAATCTTATAGCCTTATTTTATGTATTGTCTATCTTTTTGGTCCTTTACCCTATATGCATTAGGATATTCATACAACATTTGTGAGCTATGTATCATTAGGGAAAAATGGTGGAGTTTGAAAAAGAATGAAAAAATAAAAGAAAAAAGAGTCAAGCTTGCAAAAGAAAGAAAAAGAAAAATTGAAAAGAAAAACCAAAGAAAAAAAGAAAAAATAATAAAGTGGTGAAAAAGCAAAGAAAAGAAAGAAAAATAGGTAAAATCAAAGTTTGGAGGGGTGACTCTTTAGTCAAGCTTACCTTTCTTACCTTAAGAGTTTAACTATGGATAATCATAGACATGTAATGCATTGTTAGGGTACTTAAACCTAAATGACTTTTACCATACCTTAACCTTAGCCTTACATTACGAGCTTAATAAAGTTCTAAATAATCTTTGGTCATATGTTTATTTTCATTAGTGGAAAGAGATGTGATAAGCAAACTTATGAAACATGAGCATACTTTATTGACCCTTGTTATTACTGTTTCATGTTTTGTATAACATTACTAGATTTCATGCAAAGATATGTGAGAGGTATTGCTTGCTTATGGAACCATAGTTAGGAATGATTTTAACCTAGGTAGATTCTTGTATATTAGCACTTATTCATGATTTTATTATAGTTATATCTATTACTCAATCCCTGAGGCTTTCATGTTGAATGAAGCATTAAAAGTATAGTATGATTCTTGCTCAATCTTGTTTTGCTTAAGGACAAGCAAAAACTTAAGTTTTGGGGTTTGATTGCACTAAAATTTTAGTATTTTCATGCTCATTTTTAGTGCAATTTTTCTTATATTTTAGCTTATTCCTTGCAAATTATGACAAAAATACTTCTAAAAGCACATTTTTCTCATGTATAGGTAAAAATGGAGAAATTTTGGTCAATTTAGATACATTTTGGAGGATTTTTTGAGCAAATTATGAAAATGGCCTAAAACTAGTGTCATTAAGTTAGATTGCTTTTGAGAAAGTTTTCTTGAACTTTTCTTCCAATAATTTTTTCTAGCATTTTTCTAGTGATTTTACTGTTAAATTTGCTCATGGAGTACTTGAATTTTTTGTAGCAAAAATTGAAAACATGCATGCATGCAAGAGGCTTAATAAGGAAAAAATAGGGCACTAGTGGCGTGGAATGCAACCTTTATTTGCATGAGAATTGTGCATCATATTTTGGCATTCAAAGGAATACTTCAAAAGGTGATGACATGGCATAATGGAGAGTTTTCATTGGCTATAACTTGGAACTTTTGGAAGTGGCAAAATGCATGACGAAGGCTTGCAATTGAGGAAGAACAAAAAAACCTACGAATGGCCATACTCCAAGTGAGGAAGCAAGGAGGAAAGAAGCCTCTAGAAGCTCACCTTATTACAGATATTTTGGAGAGATTCTTTGGGGTTGTATTCATCATTCACATGCCTATAAATAGGAGTGGAACCAGCCATTTTAGATAGACTTTAGCTTAAGATTTTATTTTTCTTATTCTTTAATATTTGCACTTTCCTTAACTATATTTTATTTTCTTAGCAATCAAACAACCCTTGATCTTCATGTTTTTTTATTGATTTTGTTCCACTTTTACAATTACTCAAGTATTTTTTTGTTGTTCTTTACGATTTTGGCAATGAAACTTGCAAATTTTATTGACTTCTAGCTCAAATCCACTGATTTTTTTGTTGATACTCAAATCTATTTTTGAACCTATTAATTCTAACTTACTTGCGATTTTTTTGATGATATCTCATTCAAATCTTACTTGTTTTTGTTCTAATTTTTTTTGCATACTTTCCTAATTCAATTAGCTAAAATAAATTAAAAATTTAGCCTCAAACTTGCACCACAGCATTCCAGATCAAGCTTCGAAGATTCATTTGGATGTAAGTGACAGGTGCAGGTCAGATGTGATCAATCAAGTTTGGCGTTGAATTGCTCTCTCCTTGGCAAGTTCTTTGCTTTCTTTTCACTCTAAATCCTTAGTTTTACTTGTTTACTTGTTGATTCTACTTGATTCATTTTATTTTTTTATATTTCATTGCTGTTTGGATCATTTTCTTATATGATATTATGATTTTCTAGATTTTGCATTGTTTTTGAAATTGAGTTTGTTGAGCTCATTTCTTTATTGATTTATGTAATTTTATTGTTGATTTAGGTAGTTAACTCATAGATCTAGGTTGCTTTAGCTTAGATGAAGTTAATTTGCAGTATATAATTGTAGATGAAATTTTTTTTCTCTTGAAATTCTTGTGTTTCTAGTACATACCAGCTACTATTTTAGTTTCTTTGTATTGTTTGTGTATTTTTCTGCATATTTTCTTCTGCCATTTAATTCTTCATTTAGTCCTCTACTTTTCCGTATGAATTTCAGATTAGGTGTAGATTCATTTGTGCAAAGTAGAAGTCCAAAACAATGAAATCAAAAATTAGTTTCCAGCTATGGTTATTCTTTGCATTTCTGGTTTGATGTGTTGCTTGGTTAATTTTTCTTTTTTTTTTTAACATTCTGTTCAGTTTTGTCCACCTTCAATCAAGTGTTCATACATGCTATTTAAGGGTTGTTTCAAAACTAGTTTAACCTTAGGAAGGTTTCATATTTAGCTTTCATTTCCATAATGTAGTTTTACATGTGATTTGCACATTTTGCATTTTTGTCTAGTTATTATGTGTCTTTGCATTTTATGACTAGTTATAATTTTTCTTTTGCATTTTATTCATTTCTTTATTTTAGTTAGTTAATTTTAGTTGATTACTTCAATTTTTTTAGTAGAATTTTAAATTTTTCATAAATATTTTTTGATTGAATCAATTTTAGAAGGGTATAGAGATAATAGGTACTTAGCTTAGGAATGTCTTTAACTAATCCTTGTGGGACATCTAGACTTTTATAATTTTTATTATTACTTGAACCGCTTATGCGCTTAAAGAATTGTGCAATCAAAAGCAAATAGGAACGAAAATGAGATGGTGAAGCGGGACAGCTCTGGGCAATGCATCAATCTTGACAAATCTGCTTTATTTTTTAGCAGAAACATATCAGAGGACGAAAGGCTGAAATAAGGAAGGTACTCAATATAGAAGTTACCACCAGAAATATCTGGGACAGCCATTATTGGTAGGAAGAAACCGCAAGTGGGCCTTCAGAGTTCTAAAAGACAGAATTAGAGCAAGGATGAGTGGATGGAGTAACAGAACTCCTTCACAAGTGGCCAAGGGGATATTCCTTAAAGGTGTAAACCAAGCGACGCCAACATACACAATGAGTTGTTTCTTACTACCAAAGGCAATGTGCAGTAAAATCAACAGTACGATAAGTGGATTCTGGTGGCAGCAAAATAAAAAAAAAAAAAGAGTTCATTGGATCAGCTGGGAAAACATGTGCAAGCCGAAACATGAAGGAGGGATGGGATTTCTGGAAATGGAGAAGTTCAACATAGCGCTGCTAGCAAAACAAGGCTGGAGATTACTTTGCAATACCAACACCGTAGCATATAGTGTTTTAAAGGCAAAAAATTTTCCAGATACTTCAGTCTTGGAATATGCGCTAGGGAATAATCCTTCACTGACGTGGAAAAGCATTTGGACTTCATTGGCCATCATCAGACAAGGGACACGGTGGAGAAGAGGGGATGGACAGTCTGTTCGAATATGGAAGGATAAATGGTTGCCATTTACACCAACTTTAATGCCCTAATCACCTGGAGGAAAAGGGGACGAGGACGGATTGGTTAAAGACTTGCTTGATACCAGTACCAAACAGTGGGAGGTGGATGTGCTTCGTGACGTAGACACCCAATTTGATCTAGACCCGGATTAATTGGGTCTGGTCTAAATGGGTAAAATAAGTCTATTTTTGTTTTTATTTTTATTAGTATTATTATTTTTTATTTTTTTTATTTTTTATCTTTTAAATATATTTATTATTTATCTGCTAATATATTTATTTTTATCTATTAACATATTAATTTTTTTTGTATCATTTATCTATTAATATATATATATGTTTTCTTTATATTATTTATCTTTTTTTTTTCTCTTTAACTTTATCTTTTCTTGATAATTTTCAACTGGAATTAGGATTAGAAAATTGGGATGCATTCTGCCGTGAATAAAGGCAGTAGAGAATCATAGTTGAATTAAACCATTAAAAACCTAATCAAAAAGGGAATTTGGATTGGTCAGGGATTTTGAGATTGAATCTCTATAAATAGATCCATAGAAAACAAACGAAAAAAACACATAGAGAGAAAACAGAAGCTAAAAAAGGGTTTTGGTGCGTTAGAACAGCTTTAAAAATTGGTGGGAATTTTTTTTACGAATTTTTGGCCTTTTTTCTGAAAAATTTTTGGAAATTTTCCAGAATCCAATGAAATTTTTCGACGAATTTTAAATTTTTCGACGAGTTTTTTGACCAGATTTTAAGATTCTGGTGACTTTTTTCAGATTCCAATAGAAATTCAACCGGAATCTGGGATTGTTTAGAGAGAGAATGAGAGAAAAAGAGAAGAAGAGAGAGAAAAAAAGCGGTTTGCTGAAAAATAGAGGTTAGAGCCTTTTATACTTGCTGAAAATGACATCATTTTGGCGTTACTATTCTTAGAGGATCTGCGCCTTTTGAATCGGGTGACCCGACCCAAGCGCCAACCCACGTTTGACCCGCGTGTGACCTAAGTGCTAGTTGACTCTTGGAACCGAGCCGACGTCCCCGAGTCACGTCTTCGAGCTGCCTTTTCTACCTTGAGCCGAGTCGTTTTCCAGTCAAGTCGAGCCGTTCAAAAGGTTTTTTTTTATTTTTTTTATATTTATATATATTTATTTATTATTATTATTATTATTTATTGATTAGATTAGAATTATTTAGTATTCATTATTTTATTTTTTATTTTTATTTTTATTTTATTTTTTTAAATGGTTTTTTCTAAATAAAATTTCCAAAAAATATTTTTGAGAAAAAGTTGAAAGTATCAATTTTCCTTAAAAATAAGTTTTCTAAAAAATATTTTTGAGGAAAAGTTGAAAATATCAATTTTTCTTGAAAATAAGTTTTCTAGAAAATATTTTTGAGGAAAAGTTGAAAGTATCAATTTTCCTTGAAAATAAGTTTTCAGAAAAAATATTTTCGAAGAAAAGTTAAAAGTATCAATTTTTCTCAAAATTGAAGTTTTAGAGAAAAAAACATTTTGAGGAAAAGTTGAAAGTATTAATTTTTCTTGTATAAAAGCAATGAGTTTTTAAAGAGAAAAGGATTTATATCTAAAGCTAAATCATTTTTTCTATTTTATTTCTTTTCCTTTTTATTTTCTTGAATTTTTTTCAACGTTAAATAATCCGACGATAGAGCTTCTGCAAGTGAAACAGTAGTCTTCTTGCATACTTTGAGGTGAGAGAACTTTTTTAATTTTTTGCTAAAAGTATTAGAGTTAATTGAGAATAATTTTCAATAATTAATCACTTAATAAATTTTTAAGGCTTATTGGATAACACAAAATTAAGCTGGTATCATCTTTCGATAGGCGTTGTGAGGGTGATACAACCTTTCTCACACGTAACCGTACTCCTGAACCCTATTCTGGTTAGTAGACCTGAACCTATTCTTTTAGGGACCCTTAGGCTTAGGTGTTTTTTAAAAGGATAGATTCCTTAGGTGGCCAATCGCACCTAGATAAAAAAGATTGATGGTGACTTCTTCAAGTCAATGTCTAGCAATAGGCCCTCAGATCTATATGTTATGACAGTTTGATAACTCCACTGGGGACAACCGAGAGTTGGGCCAGGAAATAAATTTGTGTTATTCAAAAGCCTAATAAAATTGAACCTCTTGTATAGATTTTTTTTTATTATTCATTCATGTTTATTTACTTTATTAATTATGTCATTCACATGCATATGCATAACATGAGCTTTATACCCGAGCTCCGTCCCTCTAGGAAGGAGTAAAGTCCCTATTGCTTTCATGAGGTTTAATGCCTTCGTAGTAGCTAGCGAAATACTCCCACTCAAATTGAACCTTTTTCGCTTGTAGCCTGTAATGGGTGATTATTTGGGTGTCTTACTAGTCTGTGATAGACAATGATGTAAGGAGCAATTTGGGAACCTTTAGCTTTAACCTTAAACCATATATAGTGAACCTTAAGAGTGCCTAACCTATAGATAGAGCCATCACTCTTCCCTTTTAGAATTGATCAAAAGCATAAGGTTCATTCCTCTTATTCTATGTGATATTTTAATTTACTTAGTTATTTATTTATTCTTTTTTTTCTGGGCATACTAACATTTTCTCTCATTCTTTTGCATTTGTTCATGCTCATATCATAAAGTTGCATAAAGAACATTTGCTTGAAAGACGGTCTTCAACAAAAATTTTTCATGGACTCTACAGAACGACTAGTTTGTTCTTCATTTATATTAGCTCATTGCGAGTCACCCAATGAAGTAAGGGTCTAGTCAAAAAAGATTCAATTGAAGATAGGGGATTGTTTACCAATCTGCTACGATTCTACCTTGTCTCAAGAAACATCTATCCTCCTCAAACAAAATAATCTAGAAGAATTGGTTGAAATAAGGAAGAAGATGGGCCCAGTTAGATAAGAGAAGTTTTACCAAAGACACGGGCATATAGCACACCTTTTTATAGTAATTGTCGACAATCAACTAATCAGAGTTGTAGCACAATTTTGGGATCCTGTATATAAGTGTTTCATTTTTAATGAAATTGATATGACACCAACCATCAAAGAATATTTGACTTTATTGGGTTTGTACCTCAAGGCTCCTAATAAGATATATGTCAAAAAACACAACTCAGGATTTCGTAAGGGTCTGGCTTAACTCATGGGGATAGACAAAGAAGTTATGGATTCTCATACAAAGAAGAAACAAGAACAGGTTTGCCTACCGTGGAAGTTCTTTCATGAGTTTCTAATGCAACATGCCAATGAAGAACGGGGGTTAGATGTATTTGCCTTAGCCATATACGGAATGGTGATATTACCAAAATTTTTAGGTTATATTGCAATAACGGTGGTTGACTTCTTCGAGAGTGTGATCAATGGTTGTAACCCTTCAATGGTAATATTAGCAGAGATTATCAAATATTTGAGTTACTGTCTTCGGAATGGAAGGTGCTTTATAGGCTGCATACAGTTATTATACTTATGGATGAAAAGTAACTTCAAATGGAGAAAAGGTGCTTTCTTGAAGCTTTATGTCTACAATCGAGCTCCGATCAAAGAATTTTGTGAAAGTGGGTGGTCAGAACAAAAGTCTAAAAAGGAGTGGATAGCTTTCCTACAAAAATTGACCAGTGTCGAAGTAAAATGGTTGGGCCTGTGGATGAATCGTGAACTTATGTTGTATCAATGTAGGGATAATACACTGGTCCCATTTTTGGGTTCATAGAGAGTGACAAATTATGCACCATTCCTAGTAAGAAGGCAATTCAAAGTAGAACAGTTCATTCTTATGATGCATGGGCTTTATTAGTTAGATTTCTCTTATAGCGAGCCAAAAGCATTTTAGAGGGTGAATGAGATGATTAAAGCGTGAAAAAATCCCCGAAAAGTGAGTCCTAGACCATTTACTGATAAAGTCACTCTAGGGTATTTGCCTTGGAGAGCAAAACGAAGATAGAAAATGGTATTCACTTATGAAAGCTTTCAACCGCCAACAAAATGAAAGCTTGAAGAGAGACCATCAGAATTAGAGCTTACGACAAAAGAGTTTGAGTCTAAAAATGATAAGTTAAAGCAAGAAATCCAGAAGCTTCAGGAAGAAAAAGATTAATGGAAAGATAGAGCTGAAAGACATGAAGCTAGAGTTTGCAAGATTGCTAAAGAATGTGATACAGCTGTTGAAGACTTCGCAGAGCTACACCAAGAACATAAGAGGTTATGTGTGAGAGAAAGGGCCAAAGAGGTAACAATTGTTGAGCTGACTGAAGAGAATACAAGATTGAAACAAGAATATGCTGAATTGGAAGAAGAAAGTACCCAAGTACAAACAAAGAATAACATGTTGAATAGCTGCCTAAGTAGGTTGAGATAAAAGTTGAATGAACAAGAAGACCATATCGCTGCATTAGTTAGAGAGCATAGAAAGTTATTATACCAAGTTTGGTATGGTAAAAGAGAAAACTTAGGAAGATAGAAATATATTGAGCACCTAACGACCCAAATTTGTAAAGGGGTATGCAAGGCAAGAGAGATGGTAGAAGAGGCAGAGGCATTACAACAAGTGGTGGCCCCAGTAGGAGAGCATGGACAGCGTCTATTAAACTTCATCGAAAAAGCCAAGGCCTAGTATGAGCAAATCAAGCGATTTTATGGTTATAACTCTAGGATGATAAACTTAATGTAAATAAAAGTTTTTTGGAATAAATGAAATATTTTAGTTAAGCACCATTTTAAGGCAAATGTTCTTTGCATACATGCATTTTCATTCATCGCATTCTCACTCATTACACTTAACAAAGTAACCATGAGATAGTCATATAAATTTGCTAATTCTAAGATATGGTATTCAAGGTTTAAGAATAGCTCCATCTAGCAAGAACCCTATCCATCGATATAATACAAGAGCCAAAGCCAGATAAATGGAGTAAAAAAATTCTCACAGATTTGAAAAGCTGGGGAAAGTACAGGAAAAGATTAAGAATGAGTTAAGTAAGATTCTAGATGCTCTCAATAAGCTGAACAAGGGAAAAAGAATAGAAGAAAATATAAGCCAACAAGGCCTCCCATCACAAGAAATGGCCGACCCTTTGTATCCTCCAGGTTTTGGTCCACAACAAGCCTAACCCATACAGGATATTTCACCATAACATTTATCATATCCTGTATACCCCGAAATACCATCAACTTCGAATCTAGGGCATTACCATAGCTATGTAAATTCTGTCTTTACTGAAAAGATGGTAGAACTGATTCTTGATCTAGATGACTTAAAAAAGAAGGAGAAAGAAAAAGAAAAGGTGGCAGAGTCTTAAGAAGATCCAAAGATTAGTATGCTTGAACAAAGGTGATGGGCTATGGAAAGGATTAGATTTTATGGTTCTGTTGATGCTGTTGGGCTATGCTTAGTTCTGGATGTAACCATTCCACCAAAGTTCAAAGTACCAAAATTTTAAAAATATGATGGTACGAAGTGCCCAAAAACCCATATCTCCATGTATTATTAGAAGATGGCAGCCTATGCCCATAATGAAAAATTACTAATGCATGTTTTTCAAGATAGCCTTACAGGCTCTACTGCCAAGTGGTATGTCCAGTTGGACAGAACCCGCATTCGTTCTTGAATTACTAATGCATGTTTTTCAAGATAGCCTTATAGGCTCTACTGTCAAGTGGTATGTCTAATTGGATAGAACCCGCATTCGTTCTTGGAGTGATATGACTCATGATTTCATTAGTCAATATCTATATATTATCAATCTGGCTCTTGATCGTTTATCTTTACAAAACTTGGAGAAAAAGGTAAATGAGTCTTTTAAAGAATACACCCAGAGATGAAGGAATGTAGCTTCTCAGGTATAACTTTCCCTTACTGAGAAAGAGACTACAGTGCTATTTGTTAGCACTTTACAATCTTCCTATTATAAGAAGATGATAGGGAATGCAACCAAAAATTTTGCTAATATAGTAATTTCGAGAGCAATTATTGAGAGTACCATCAAGCATGGTAAGCTAGAAGGAAGTGAAACATCCACTAAAAAGGCCTCGAAGAAGAAAGAAACTGAACTCAAGTTGTGAGTTTTGATAGGCAACAATTCAGGGGTTATCAACCCTACCTATCATAATGATACCCCCTATATTATCCTGCTGTGAATAACACTTCTTTTTATCCATACTAACCTGTCTCACAGCCATCCTGCCCCTAAACATATCAACCTTTCTTTAGGCCCCAAAATGCCATATACAGTCCTAACATTCAACCTACCTCAAGACCTCAGACCCGTCCAGCTAGCCCCATAGGAGGTTTTTAAGAGTAACGAACTACTCGTAAAAAACCTATATTTGACCCAATCCCAATGACTTATACAAAATTATATCATGAGCTTTACAATAGTCATCTGATAGCTCTTAGTAAATTAGAGCCCCTCAAGCCATCTTACCCTAAGTGGTATGATCTCATAGCCCATTATGACTATCACTATAGGATTGTCGGTCACTTTACTAAAAATTACACCACCTTGAAACACAAAGTGCAACGGTTAATCAAGGATGGAATGATTAGCTTTGATATAGGAGGGGTGACTGCACCAAATGTTAGTGGTAATCATTTGTCTAATCATAATATGAATGCTTTAAGTGAAGAACAAGAGTGCCATTTGAAGAAAAAAATGGAAAATATTAAGACACCTCTCAGTCAGCTGTTTGATGTTTTATGAAAAGTTGAAATGATACAATCAGTGAGTCCACACAGCTATCATAGAGTATATATGGCAGGCACTAGTTGTAAATATCATGGTGGGGTAATGGGTCACTTTATCGAAACTTGTGAGTAGTTTCATCAAGAGGTACAAAAGCTCTTGGATTCATACCAAATGGAGGTTTACAAAAAAGGAAAAGACTTAGACAATATTGAAGTATCTATGACTGATAAGCCTACAAAGCTGTTTTCAAAGCTGGTGATGATTCATTATGGGAATAAGCCAAAGTTAGTCCTAGATAAACTCATTCCCAGGCCAATAAATTTTAAAGTTTTGACTCATTCTTATATAATGATGATAAAGCTGTACCCTGAAAATATGACTGCGATACAGTAGTTCAGGGGCAAGAAAGGGATGTTTCTAAAATTAATGCCTCTAATATAACTGGTGTAAGAGGCATTACCCGAAGTAGAAGATGCTACACTCCAGAAATATTAGAGAAGGCTAGAAGAAAGAAAGGTAAGGTAAGAGAATGATGAAATAACCCTAAAGTAAAACTTGAAGAAGATTGCCCGAAGTTGATGTCAGAAAAAGAGGTTTGTGAATTCCTGAAGTTGGTAAAAGATAGTGAATATTCAGTTGTTGAACAGTTGAACAAGATGCTAGCATGAATCTCATTATTATCATTGTTATTGAATTCAGAACCATATTGAAATGTCCTACTAAAAGTATTGAACCAAGCATATATGACACATAATGTATCGATTGAATATGTGAACCACCTGGTTGGAAATCTAGTCATGTCAAATTCTATTTCATTCAACGATGATGAGATTTTCTCGGAGAAAAAGGAAAATGCCAAGGTTTTGCATATCACAGTCAAGTGTAAGAGCCATATCATAGCCAAGGTCCTAATTGATAATGGCTCTGCTATCAATATCATGCCTATGTCAACTTTGACAAGGTTACCCATTAACTACTCTCATATGAAAGGCAATCAAATGATCGTGAGAGCTTTTGATAGGACTAGAAGAGATGTCCTGAGAGATATCGAGATGCCCTTACAAATTGGGTCGTGCACTTTTAATGTGAAGTTTTAAGTGATGGATATCTTTTTATCTTATAGTTGTATACTAGGAAAGCTATGGATTCACATGGTAGGTGCTGTGCCCTCTATCTTGTACCAAAAGATCAAGTTTAATGTAGAAGGTCAATTGGTAATGGTAGTTGGGGATAAAGACATACTAGTGACCCATCGTTGAATGCTTCGTATATAGAGGCTGTCGAAAAAGCAATAGAATACTCCTATCGATCTTTTAAACTAGTTAATTTTATAGGTGAAGGACTTAAAAATCAATCTTTTTCAAGAATAGTGATGAGCCAAGTCATCAATAAGGGTTGGTATCCAGGATTAGGGCTGGCTAAGAACTTACAAGGAATAAAGGAACCCCCAATAGTGGTAGACAATAGTGAAAGGCTAGTCCTAGGCTATGAAGTAGTAGAATAAGAGATCATGAGAAGGCTAGCAGGTAAAATAGTAAGACTAATGATTATCCCACACCTGTATAAGATTTTCAAACCTGGATGATTCATGTACCCAAATACAGGAAAAAATATGGAAAGAGATTTTGTTCAGTTAACCATCCATGCTATTGAAGATAAAGTAGGGCTTAATCAAGAAGGGTGGGTTAGCCTTTATCCGTCAGATTATGAGCTGAACAATTGGAGTGCCATTGAAATGCCTTTGACCTTTAAAACTAATTCAATGTAATTGTATATCCCAATAGTTATTGCCCAAGACGTTGGGGTGATCTTTCTTGTTTGGGTCATTTATCTTTTATTATTTTAATAAAGATTAAGAAGGATGCATTTTCATTCATTTCTTCTTGTGTCTTCATTATTGCCATTTTTTCAAACACATCTTGCCAACATATCCCATTTCATTCAATTTGAGGTCCTTAAATGAAAATGAAGATAATTATGATAACAATCAAGAGGTTAGTTTTGAGAATTCAATTAACACTGATGAACTTAACAATAAAGAGAATTCTGAAAAATATGTTATGCCTCTAGACCTAATGAGATTGATTGAACAAGAAAATAAGCCAATTGAGCCTTATCAAAATATAGTTGATTTAGTGAATTTGAGAGATGAAGAGAATAAAAAAGATGTCAGAATTGGCATTTCACTTTCATCAGGAGATAGGCAACGTTTGGCAGATCTACTTCGAGAATTCATAGATGTGTTGCTTGATCTTACCAGGATATACCAAGGTTGAGCACGGAGATAGTAGAGCACAGATTGCCCTTAAAGCTAGAATATAAGCTAGTCCAGCAGAAACTGAGGTGAATAAAGCCTGAAATGCTACTAAATATCAAAAAAGAGGTGAAAAAATAGTTTGATGTAGGTTTTCTACAAGTGGCTAAGTATCCAAAATGGGTAGCCAATATAGTATTAGTTCTTAAGAAAGATAAAAAGGTACAAATGTGTGTAGACCATCGTGATTTAAATAGGGCTAGTCCAAAAGATAACTTTTCTTTGCCTCATATCTACACACTGGTAGATAACACGGCTAAACATTCAATTTTCTCTTTTATGGATGGATTCTCAGGGTATAATTAGATAAAAATAGCTACAAATGATATGAAAAAAACTACTTTCGTGACTATGTAAAGAATCATTTGTTACAAAGTCATGCCTTTTGGGTTAAAGAATGCTGGGGCAACATACCAAAGGGCTATGGTGATGCTCTTCCATGACATGATGCACAAAAAGATTGAGGTGTATGTAGATGATATGATTGTAAAATCTTATGAGAATGAAGATCATGTCACCAGTCTCAAAAAGTTATTTAAGAGGTTGAGAAGATTCCAGCTCAAGTTAAACCTAGCCAATTGCACCTTTGAAGTAAAGTCAGGAAAGTTACTAGGCTTTGTGGTCAGTGAAAAAGGAATTGAAGTCGATCCAAACAAGATACGGGCTATTCAAAATTTGTCAACTTCGAGTACACTAAAAGAAGTTTGAAGTTTTTTGAGAAGATTGAATTACATTTCTCGGTTCATCTCTTAGCTTACCTACAAATGTTATCCCATAGTTAAGCTTTTCCACAAGAATAATCTTGAAGAATGGAATGAGAAATGCCAAGTGATTTTTGATAAAATTAAGCAATACTTGTCAAATCCTCCAGTGTTGGTGCCACCTATTCCAGAAAAACCCTTAATTCTATACTTGACAGTGTGTGAGAATTCAATGGGATGTGTGCTGGGGCGACAAGATGAGTCTAGCCAAAAGGAAAGAGCTATTTACTATATGAGTAAAAAGTTTACAGAATATAAATCCAAGTATTTCTCATTGGAGAAAATGTGCTATGCATTAACGTAGACTGCCAAAAGACTCAGACAGTATATGCTCTATCATACCACATGGCTCATAGCAAAACTAAATCCAATTAAATGTATCTTCGAGAAGCCTTTTTTATCTAGAAGAATTGCTAGATGGCAAGTAATGATCTTGGAATATGATATTATATATGTAAGCCAAAAGGCAATAAAAGAGGGTGCTATGGTGAAGTTCCTTGCAGATCGTGCTACCGAAGAATATGAACCAATGAGGTTGAAATTCTCCAATGAAGATCTAATGACTATTTCCCAACTGGAAAAAGGGAAACATGAAGAAAAGTGTTGGAGAATGTATTTTGATGCAGCTACCAATGCCTTAGGACATGGAATTAGGGTGATTTTAATCTCTCCAGAAGAACAATACTGTCCTGTAATAGCAATGTTAAATTTCAATTGCACAAATAACATCGCTGAATATGAGACATATGTAATGGGTTTACAAGCTGTTATAGATAGAAGAGTGAAAGCATTGAAAGTGTTTGGAGACTTAGCTCTAGTTATATATCAGTTGAAAAGAGAATGGAAGACAAGAGATTTAAAACTTGTTCCATATCATAAGTATATTTTAGAGTTGATAAAGCAATTTAAAGATATCCAGTTTGACCATCTACCTCAAAAAGAGAATCTAATTACCGATGCCTTGGCTACTCTGGCTGTAATGATTTGAATCAATTACAATACTAACATTGAGCCCATCAGGCTAGATGTTAAGGATATGCCAGCTCATTGCTCTAATGTAGAAGAAAAGAAGGATGGGAAACCCTGGTATTATGATATCTTACAGTATATTAAGGATCAACAATACCCAGTTGAAGCAACAAAAAATAATAAAAGGGTCATCTGAAGATTAGCTATGAGCCTTTTTCTGGATAGGGATGTTCTGTACAAAAAAAGTCGTGATCAAGTATTACTAAGATGCGTAGTAAGGCTGAAGCAAGAAAAATCATTGAAGAGGTACATGATGGAATATGTAAGGCACATACCAGTGGACATATGATGGTGAGATATATCATGAGAGTAGGATACTACTGGTTGACAATGGAGAGTGATTGCATTGACTATGCTCATAAATACCATAAATGCTAGACATATGCTGATAAGATCCATGCTCCGCTATCTGTTTTACATGTTTTGGCACCACTTTGGCCATTCTCAATGTGAGGCATGGATATCATTGGTCCTATCACCCCAAAGGCTTCTAATGGGCATAGGTTCATTTTTGTGATGATAGATTACTTTACAAAATGGGTGGAGGCAGCATCATATACAAATGTGACACAATCTGTGATTTACAAATTTATAAAAAAATAGACCATCTGTAGATATGAATTTTTGGAGAGAATTATTTCAGACAATGCCAAGAATCTAAATAGTAAGATGATGCAAGAAATATATGCTTAATACAAGATTGAGCATCATAACTTGGCACCATACCGTTCGAAAATGAATGAGGTAGTTGAAGCAGCCAACAAAAACATAAAAAGAATTCTTGAGAAAATGATCGAGACTTATAAAGATTGACATGAAAAGTTACCATTACACTGCATGCATATCGAACATCAGTGCACACCTCTACTGGGGCAACCTCATTTTCTTTGGTTTATGGGATGAAAGCTGTACTACCAGTGGAAGTGGAGATCCCATCCTTGAGGGTTCTAAAAGAAGTTGAATTGGAAGAAGTTGAATGGATTCAAGAATGCTATGAACAGTTAAATTTCATAGAAGAAAAGAGATTGACTACATTGTGCCATGGTCAGCTATATCAAAGAAGAATTATGAGGGCTCATGACAAAAAGATTCGACCCCATTGTTTTCGAAAAGAAGAGTTGGTGTTGAAGAGAATCCTCCCAACCCAACATGATAATAGAGGAAAATAGACTCTGAATTGGGAAAGACCGTATGTGGTGAAATGGGCTTTCTCGGGTGAAGCACTGATACTGACTGAGATGGATGAAAATGATCTATCCCATTTTATAAATTCTGATGCTGTGAAGAAATACTATGCTTGAAAAAAAATAAAGAAAAAAAGAAAAAGTGAATGAAAAAGAAAGACTCAAGGCGAAAACCCTAAAAGGACGGTTTAAGTCATAGGGTGGTTTATCTAAGTTGAAAACCTAAAAAGTGAACTTAGATAAGGAGAATACAACATCAAATTTGAAAATCCATTGGTATAGAGGCTAGCAAATTCAGAAGAGCTTTAAGTGTTAAATGCATCAAATGGTTGGGTTTTCAAAAAAACCTTAAGATGTGTTATCGTGATTGTCCGATTGTTCATTTTTGGGCATTGTCTCTCCATACTTATCTTTGTAATTCTTTCTTGGCCAAAGTTTGCCAACATTTTGCTAATAAAAGAATTATATTTCACTCTTTGTGTGCCTTTTCTGTTGACTGTTTCTCAACCATTCTTATTCTTTTCTTCTTAATACCCTACAATGGAAGAAATGTGCAAATGCATTCTTACTTTTTGAATTTGAAATAATGATTGATAAATGAATAATGGCATGAAAGATTTCTACATTACATTAGAAAGGTTAAAAGTGATAAAGGCAAATTTGAGATGTTCAGTTCCTGATAAGGACATTGAATTTGGAAAGAGATTGTATGCAGAAAGGATACTCGAATTAAATAGAAGAGATGATTAAGAATAGCGCAACTTGGTCTTTAAAGAATTAAGGGTTCGAGGTCTAAGAAAAGAGCTTGAGAAACTTGAGTACCACAATTGAATAGGAATCAATTAGCCAACATTTACATAGCATGCATTGAATTTCACATGCATTGCATAGAGTATACTACATTCAAGAAAATATAATGCATAAATTCAAAAAGTAGGGATATTCTAAAATCCCACATAGAGAAGACAGATGTGAAGATATTTTCAAATTTGAGAAAAAGCTTGTCAGGTAAGTTTCTAATTCTTGAAATAGGATATCTCTCGGTATCATGATTGATTTTTAAAATCTTTGAGCATAATGTCCTGAAATTCCTTCAAACACGATTTTTAACTCCTTTGGACTTGATCATCAAGGAGCATTTATTTTCAAAGTTGTGATGCCTCTGTTTAGAGGAGCAATTTATTTTTAAGAAAAAAACACCCAAAAAAAAGTTCCCACCAATTCCTAAAGCTGTTCTAACGCACCAAAACCCTTTTTTAGCTTTTGTTTCCTCTCTGTGTGTTTTTTTCATTCGTTTTCTGTGGATCTGTTTATAGGGATTCAATCTCAGAATCCCTGACCAATCCAAATTCCCTTTCTAATTAGGTTTTTAATAGTTTAATCCAACTATGATTCTCTACTGCCCTTATTCACGGCAGAATGCATCCCAATTTTCTAATCCTAATCCCAGCCGAAAATTATCAAGAAAAGATAAAGTTAAAGAGAAAAAATTTTTGGTGTTTTTTTCTGGAAAATTTTTGAAAATTTTTTAGAATTCGACGAAATTTTTCGACGAACTTTGAATTTTTCGATGAGTTTTTCAGCCAGATTTGAAGATTTCGATAACTTTTTCCAGATTTCGATAGAAATTCAATCGGAATCTAAGATTGTTTAAAAAGAAAGGGAGAGAAAAAAAAGAGAAGAGAGAGAGAAAAAGAAGTGGTCTGCTGAAAAACAGAGGTTAGAGCCTTTTATACTTATTACAAATGACATCATTTTGGCGTTATTATTCCCAGAGGATCCCCGCGTTTTGAAATCGGGCGACCTGATCCAAGCACCAACCCACATTTGACCCGCATGTGACCCGAGTGCTAGCCGACACCTGGAGCCAAGCCGAGCCAACGTCCTCGAGCCGCCCTTTCTATCTTGCGCTGAGCCGTTTCCCAGCCGAGCCGAGCCGTTCAAAAGTTTTTTTTTTATTTTTTTTTATATTTATATTTATATATATTTATTTATTATTATTATTGTTATTTATTGATTAGATTAGAATTATTTAGCATTCCTTATTTTATTTTTTATTTTTATTTTATTTTTTAAATGATTTTCTTTAAATAAAATTCCAAAAAAATATTTTTGAGAAAAAGTTGAAAGTATCAATTTTCTTTGAAAATAATTTTCTAAAAAAAAGGGTTTTTTTTTAGAAAAAGTTGAAAGTATCAATTTTTCTTGTACAAAAGTATTGAGTTTTTAAAGAGAAAAGGATTTATATCTAAAGCTGAATCATTTTTTTATTATATTTATTTTCCTTTTTATTTTCTTGAATTTTCTTTAATGTTAAATAATCCGACGATAGAGCCTCTGCAAGTGAAACAATAGTCTCCTTGTATACTCTTGAGGTGAGGGAATTTTCTCAATTTTCTGCTAAAAGTATTAGAGTCAATTGAGAATAATTTTCAATAATTAATCACTCAGTAAATTTTTAAAGCTTATTAGATAATACAAAATTAAGCTGGTACTATTTTTTGATGGGCATTGTGAGGGTGCTACAACCTTTTTCACACGTAACCGTAGTTTCGAATCCTGTTCTGGTTAATAGACCTGAACCTATTCTTTTAGGGACCCTTAGGCTTAGGTGTTTTTTAAAAGGATAGATTCCTTAGGTGGCCAATTGCATCTAAATAAAAAAGATTGGTGGCGACTTCTTCGAGTTAATGTCTAGCGATAGGTCCTCGGATCTATATGTTATGACACATTATATATTTAATGAGGAAGAGGCATAAGCTATAAGCTTGATACTAGTAAGCAAGATGGGGCCGAGAGATACACTGGTTTGGCACCATGATAAAAAAGGTGCTGACACAGTGAAGAGAGGATACAAAGCTCTCTGTCATGGGGGCCGCCATAGGAATGTGCAACACGTAGAAGATAAACAGAATTGCTGGAGGAAATTTGGGGAGCAGCATTACTAAAAAAGTCAAGGTGTTTCATTGGAAAATATATCGGGGCTGTTTACCAGTACTTCATAACTTAAAATACAGACAGATTCCAATAGCAGACATTTGTTTTGGGTGCGGTCAAGGAATAGAGACAACATACCATGCCCTGAAGGGTTGCAACACTACGACTGCAGTATGACATCAATTGAACCATAGCTGGAGTAGAGAAGACACCGATCCTGACACTGGAGAGGAATGGACCCAGAATAAGGTACAGGAAGTAGACAAAAACCAGTTACAACTGATGGCTATAGCATGTTAGGCAATACGGACCGATGGGAATAGAGAGCTGCATTGGGAGGGGGGAAGCCAACCTACCCAATTAGCAGAATTCATAAGGCACTACAGGTGTGAATTCAATGGAGTGCAAACAGCTTTGGAAACTGCACAGGTCTCTCACCAACGAACATGGGTACTCCTAATCGAGACTTTTATAAAGTGAATTTCGACGGAGCTTTGAACTAGAAGGAAAATAAGGGAAGATTAGGTGTAGTTGCCCGGAATTCAGAAGGAAAAATCATGGGAGCTTGTGCTGCCAGTACGGATAGAGTGAACGACCCTATGGTGATTGACGCGCATGCATCTGTGAAAGATTTTGAGTTTGCTACAGAAATTTGGTTCCAAAAGATCTTTGTGGAAGGGGATGCTCTAAGCATTATAAAGAAACTAAAGGTAAGTGAATCAGATCTCTCGCCAATAGGGCAAATCATGGAAGGGGCAAGAATGATAGCTCGCTAGTTCTCTCATTGTGTATTCATGCATGCAAGCCGAGCATATAGTGAAGAAGCACACATGCTGGCTAACTTTGGACTGGGGAACCTATGGGAAAAATACTCGGTGGAAGAAATACCTGACTTTATTTGTAATAATGACTTTGATATGTTTTACAAAAAACAAAAGGTTATTTTTGGAAAAGAGTTAATTTAATTTTAAATTTTTTTATATTTTAAAAAATTAAGACAAATGATAATCATTTCAGCACCTGCGTAGATGCCATGAACATTTTAATAATTTTTTTATGATAATAAAGTTAACATGCTATTGTTTAATTGGATAGTAATCATATGACACTAATACCACTTCAAATAATTTTTTTATTATAATCATACAATTGTCCAATCACAATAAAAATTATATAAGAGTCTGTCACTTATAAGTATGGATTCATATAAAATTTTAATAGATTTTATAAAATTTTAAATTGTAATTGATTAATTGTAGTATAATTAATCGTAGGTGCATATGTTTCTCTTATATACCCTCTTCATGAAAAAAATTTTTAAAAAAATCATATTTGATATAAAAAATTTTAAATTTTAGCCAAAAAAACTAGACAAATCAATAATAGGCTCATTGTCTTCATTATTGGGATATTATACTTGATTAAAGGTTGATTATTCTAAGTCTAAAGACCTGAAATTTAAGAAAACTTGAATTCAGAATTTTAGACTTGTTAAATGATTTCTTAATTTTTTAAGTCTGTTTGAAAAAATACAGGCCTTGCATGAGTTTAACCCATAGCCTGATCGAATTAGTAAATAAATTGATTTTATATATAATGATTTTAAGCATTATAATAAATAATAACTTTAATTATTATATATGTATGCTATCTTATGCCTATGTATGCTAATCATATTCAAACACCAAATCAAATTAACAAAGTGTTTTTAGATTTTATTTTGTTGATTATTTATTTTATCATAATTAATATTTATTATAAAATTTTTTATTTGAAAAAAATTAAAATATGAGTGAACCTAAGTAGCTCATTTTAAAACAGATCAGACCTGGGCAACTAAATAAGGTCTATATTTCAAGCCAAACTAGATTTGAATAAACTTAAAATTTGTTAATAATCTATTTAGGTTCAATCTGTATTCGACCCTACCTAACCTTAACCCATCAACAAGGTTCACAAAGAAAGTGGTGGATGTAGATTATGATGTGAGAAAATAAAAGAATTTAAAGACTTATCCTTGACCTTTTAAATTTTCTTCTGGACACCCCCATGTTATAAAAAGATTTTTCTTATTAAATATTCATTTAAATCATAAAAATATCAAATACCCATTACCCATTAATCATTTCTTTTTTTCCTCCTAAATTTTTACCTAAAAAAAATAACATATTTAATAAAAAAATAAAACTTAATTATTTTTTGGTGTTTAATTTCAAATAAAAAAACTGAAAAAGTAATACCTACCTATACTTGTTACAATGTGTAGGTCTGTAAACTCGACCGCAAAACATTAAATTTTGTAAAAAAAAAAAAAAAAGAGTCGCCACTAATATTTTTCTGTTACATCTAATTGGTTGCCTAAAAAAATTTATTTTTTTGATAAAATCCTAAAATTAGTTTAAAATTTATCAAAAAGATATTTTTTGTTTTTGAAAATAGAGTTGGGTTCAAGAGTTTGGTTACACATAAAAAAAGATTAGCATCCCTACAGCGTTCATTTAAAAACAATACTAATTAATCATGTATTATCTTTTAGTATTGAATGAAAATGGTTTCAACTTAAAATTTGATTATAATTTCCTTCACTTTTTGAAAAAAAAATCATTTTTATTTGATAAAAGAAAAACCTTATTTAGGAACATTGTGAAAATCATTAGCTTAAAGAATTACTTTAAACTTTTTCAACATCTAGATAAAATTTAAAGATAACACTTTTCCCTTAAATCTATCGTAACATTCCTTTAAAATGAAAATAATATTCTTTGTAGATGATAATTGCGGGTGACTTTTCAATATCTAGGCAGAGTACCAAGAATTATTTCCCTCATAATGTTATTTTAGTTTTATATCAAAATTTATATTTTTAATAACATTTTCAATGAAAAAAAATTTAATGCCAAGAAAAAAACAATAATGCTACAATTAACATAAAAACAATAGTGATTAAAGGAGATATGCATGGGAGATAAATGCAAACATCAATTTGAAAATATGCAAAAAGATATCATGCATCATGATGAAATGAAAATTGAAATCGAATTCTTAAATATAGAGAAAGCATCCGGACTCTTCAATCTTTAGGCAAAGTTTAGGTACAATATTTAACATAAAATCTCATTTTTATTTCTTTTCCCTCATTTGATCTTATTATTATTTTTGGTTAAGGAATCATATGAAAAACTTTAATGAAATAATATTCATAAATACCCCTTCCTCTAAGTAGCATGTAGGAATAGATTGTTTCATATAAGATCTTCATAAAAATCCTTTAAGTTTTTGGATGGCTTTAGGTGTTGAAATAGGTTCAAGGTTTTCAGATTAGGCTTGTTTTAGGGTTTGGATAATTTAAAGTTTAAGGTCAAATTTAGGGTTTAGTTTAAGTTTAGGGTTTAGGTTAAGGTTAGATTTAGGGTTTAGGTTTTAAGGTTTAAAAATTGACTTTTAGGTTTAGGTTTTAATTTTAAGGTTTTAGATTTGGGGTTTAGGGTTTAAAGTTTAGGAGTTTAGGGTTTTCTAAAATTTTGGTGAATCTCTCCAAAAATCATTAACATCTAGGCGAAATTTTGGAGTAAGCTCACTTTTCATCATTTTGTAAAGAAATTGGATTTTTATTGATCTTTTTGAAAAAAATTTCAAAATGCAAATTACAAGTAACATGCGTACTAGTAAAATGCAAATGTATATGAAAATATCATAAATGTGCATTGCTAATATTAAATGTGAAAACGTTGAATAAGAAAAATCGCACTAAAACAAATTGATATAAAGTATATGATAATTTGATGGAACTAATTAACATAAAGAACCTAAACAAATCATGATATATAAGGGCAAGCAAAGTAAAATGCATGAGAATTTTAAAACACAATAATTAAAAGACATGGGATTTGAAGTACTTAAAATTAAAAATAACACAACATAAAAAAAATAATAGAACAACTTCAAATTTCAAGTTTACAAAAGCCAATAAAAGTGATTTTTCAACTTAAAGCTCCATCCAACTATCCTCATCTTACAACCTAACATTAAAACAAAATTTACAAGCTTAAAGAACAAAGATTTTGCAATAAATCAAAATGACAAAGGTTAAAAATAAGGGCGGGCAACAAAATCAAAGAAGTAACAAAAGTACAACATGGAAAGCAAAAAGAAGCACTTAAATAAATAAAAAAAAATGAATCAAATGGCAATAACTCCTTATTGAAGCTACCACCCCTAGCCATCTCCCTAAGGAAAACATTAAAAAAAAATAAAAATAAGTTGCTTTCTAACTCTAAACCAATCTTTAAATTGAAAAGGGAAAATATGACTTGCAGCTACCATAACTTTCCCCCACAATTGACTCTTTGAAACATTTTAAACCAACTCAAACATTTTTTTTTATACTTTCAATACCTTTTTGTTTTCTCCAAAAACAAACTCTTTTTAATAATCTACATCCCAAAAAAAAAAAAAAAAAACACAAAATGATGAGCTTTTGAACCTCATGAATAGCAAAGTACAAAATCGACACCTCAATTTGAAAATAAGGTTTGAGCTTTTAAACATGCATGAACACTTATCCTTTTTATGTCATTAAAAGGCTTTAAGTTTTCTTTAAAGAAAATGACTTTCTTCCTATCTTCAAAACCAAAAAATAGTAGCAAAAAGATGAAATTTTAAGCATATATGAATGGTAAAACCCAGTAGAACCAAAACTCATGCATGAAAGATCGTTTTTGAACTTTAGACTTCTTGAAACCTTTGCCTACATCATATCTTAAAAAGCTTTTAGTTTCCTAAAAAGTTGAAGCTATCAACAACCAAAATGAACAATATATATATACACATCTAAAAGACAATATTAACAAGCTTAAAAAAAAAAAAAAAACCTTCAAGGAAAACCTTACTTCATACTTTTAAAAGTTCTTATCTTTAGCATGAAATCACATGAAGAGAAAATGGAAGTTTTAGAACCTTATGTGTGAGACCATTAAGGAAATAAATGAATAAGACCATGAAAGAGTTATTTTTTTGCTAAAGCTCCTTTTTTTCACCATGTACTATTCTTACCCTCTTTTTGGTTTTTTCCTTCTCTTTTTTGACTGTCTACCCACCATCACTTTCTACCCTAAATTATATATTTAAAAATCAAGCAACAATTTCCTAGCCTTTAGATTAATTCCTATCTAATAGTCATAGCAATTTTATCTTTTTCCCTCAAGCTTGGTGTCTAAGAAATGCAATATTGACCTTAAGATTTAAACCCTTCTAAGATCAATGGTTCCAAAAAATATAGTACACATCTTGACCTTTAATGCAAATATTCTAATGTGAAAAAACCGTTTTACCCTTTTAGTGTTTTAAACCTTTTTCCATAGTTTTCCTTAAACCCTACCATTCAACATTGATTTTCATCATTTTAATGCAACTAAACTCATAAAATAATATTTAATTATAATTTGGAACTTTCAGTTAAAAACTTACTCAAAAAATATAAATTACGAAAATACCCCTAAAGGACATTTCAATAATTTCACTCTTTTTGAGGTAAAATCAAGATTTTTAATGCATCAAAATTCATGAAGCAATATCTAAACATGATCTAAAATGTTTCATAAAAAATCAATCTTAAAAAGATCAAATTATGAAAATGCCCCTAAAATGTATTTTAGTAATTTAACCCTTTCGAAGTGCAATAGGGATTTTTAATGCATCAGAGTTCATCAAATAATATCCAAATATGATCTAAAATATTTCACAAAAAGTCAACCATAACAAGGTCAAATTGTGAAAGTACCCTTAAAAGGTGTTTTTGTAATTTTACTCTTTTTGGGATCAAACAAGATTTTTTAGAGTTCAAATCATAATTTCATTACTAGTGAGCCTCGATTGTCCTTATCAATCACATTCAAAGGTTAATTTGGGTTTGATCAATTTTGACTAAATTTGATCGATGAGTATTTTGGTCATTTCAACTCAAAATTTTGTTTTTCCAAGAATTTTAAACCTCAAACTTTAAACTTGATTAAAAAAAAAGTGATTTTGACCAATTTTGATAAACTTTGACTTAAGCCCACATAAAGGGTATTTTGTCGAAAATACCCATTTTGCTAAAAACTCAAGATTTATGTTAAAATGACTTAGTTGTATTATCCTAAAATGACTTGGTTTTTGCCAAATTCAACTAAGCTTAGCAACAAATTTTGACTAAGTTGACTTTTAGGTTGACCTGACATTTGATTTTTGCTACTTTTCTTATATCAACCTAAGAATCAATTTATTCAAAAACCATGAAATTTTTGTAAAGCTTAAGAAAATCTTGGAAAAGACTCAGGTTTTAATTTTCAAAACATTATGTTTGAGAAGAACAGGCCCGAACAAAATTATATGTCTACAATACTAAACTATTACTTTACATGGATACACTGAAAAAATGGCTAAATGAAAATTTCCCTTGTTAGCTTAAATAGAAAAAACCTAACCATTTTCACTTTGACATTTCTTGACTATGTGACTACCTTTCACCTCCATCACCTATAATTCAAGGCCTCCTTCATCTTTAATTCTAATAGCTCTCAATCTCACTCTTGTTTCCCTTAAACAACAACCCAAGGTTAGATGTAACATTTTCTTTGATTGATTTGTTATTTTTGTTAATTGATTTATTATTATTTTATTTCCTTGTTATATATTCTATTGTTTCTTAAGCTCTTCATATACAACTTTTGTTTTCATTTTGTTTTAATTTTCATATCTCTTCGTCTTCACCTTTAAAGCACTAAGCATTGACTTATATATAGTTACGCTTGGTTTTCAATCTTCCAAATGTTACACCAATCATGTTTTGTCTATAATATCATCCATATCGAATAAAATAGTGGTCAAATTGACTTTATCATATCTTTATGTTTTTGCATAACAATATACCTAGTATGATTAAATGAAATTTGTGCTAATTTGATTTGTATTATGCTTTTTTAATGGTAATTATATAGAGATGCTTAAAAAATTAAGGTGTTACTATTCCTACCAAATGTAGTATTTCACAATCATTAAAGTCGATAAACCAACAACAAACTAGAATTAGTAATACCCTTTTTAGTTTTAATTCAAAATCTAAAAGTTTGGAACAAGAAAGGGTTGAGTTAGATTTGAATGCTCTTCCAACTGATCCTACAAAATGACTACCAATTGATAGTTACAATTAATATAAGCATGATGAATTTAGAAAAGCATACCTTTAAAAAGGGTCTTGCCAATCTCATGATTATAATTTTTTACAAAGAGAAATTGGAGGTAGATTACAACGATTTAATTTTGCTTGGTTTGATAAGTATAAATACTAGTTATAATATAGTATGAAGGAAGAATGAGTGTGTTGTTATTTGATTAGTTTTGATGTTAAAGTGCTTGGTGGAACAAATGTTTTTTGTAAATGGAAGATTTAACACTTAGAATAAAAAAATAAGATTCGATGGTCATGATATTAGAAGTGCTCACAATTTTACTATTTGAAATGCCGAAATATGATTAAGCAATCTTAATTTATCATTTCTACTTTTGATAGGCAAACAAAGGTTCAAAAGAATGAGTATAGAACTCAATTAAATGCATCTATTAATTGTGTAAGATTTTTCTTATGATAAGGTTTGCCTTTTTGTGGTCATGATGAATGGGAAAATTCAAGTAATATGAGAAATTTCCTTGAATGTATACACTTTTATGTAGAATGGAATAAAAAAATGGGTAATATTGTATTTAAGAATGCTCTTGGAAAACAACAAATGGTTACTCCTTCAAAAAGATATTGCACATGTTGCAGCAAAATGTACTACCAAGGCTATAATTTAATATCTTAGAGATGATTTTTTTTTTTTTAATTTTAGTTGATGAATCTCAGGATGTGTTTTGTAAAGAACAAATGGCCTTAGTCTTGTGTTATATGGATAGAAAGGGTTTTATAATGTAGCAATTTATTAGACTTACACATGTTACCGATACTTCAACCACATCACTTAAAGTTGCCCATGATTCAATTCATTAAGAATTATAAAGCAAGGTTTTGATGGAGCTGATAACATGCAAGGTAAGTTTAATTGTTTTAAAACTCTTGTAATAAAGGAAACAAGTATTCATACTATATTTATTGTTTTGCTCATTAATTGCAATTAACACTTGTATTTGTTACCAAGAATCATTTTGTCCTTAATGAATTCTTTGGATCAATTTCTCTCTTGTTAATATGATTGGGGTTTCTTGTAAGTGTCGGGACAAGCTTAGAAAAAAAAAACATGCACAAAAAGTTACAAAAACATTAATTAATGATGAGCTTTAAAGTGGAAGAGAATTGAACCAAGAAATGGGAATTAAAAAAGCTAGCGATACTCGATGGGGATCTCATTATGGCTCACTCTTGAATGTGATTTGTCTATTCTCCTCAATTATTGATGAATTTAAAGAATTTAAAAATGATGGCACATATCAAGATCAAAGAGTAGAAGCACATTATCTCTTAAAGTTCTTAGAGTCATTCAACTTTGTTTTTTGTGTACATTTGATGGTAAACATCTTGAGCCTAGCAAATAAGTTGAATTTGGATTTACAAAAGAAAGATCAAGAAATTGTAAATGCTATAAAACTTGTTAGTGTTGCCAAGCAAAGATTGTAAAAAACAAGAGATGGTGGGTGGTAGAATCTTCTTAATAATATATCTTATTTCTGCAACAAATACAACATTCAAGTTCCAAACATGAAAGATGCATATGTTCGAGGATCATGTTGAAGAGCTTTAAGTCAACAAGTGCCATCATTATTATTATCATTACCAAGTTAATTTATTATATGTTGTCATAATTATGCAACTTTAAGAAGCTTAAAAGTCGTTTTAATCTTCACTGGTTAGCAATTTTTGGAGCTTAATAGTCATTTTAATGAAGCAAATACTGATTTACTTCTTTATGTTGCTTACTTAAGTCCAAATAATTCTTTTAATGCATTTGATATGAACAAGTTGCAAATGTGAACCAGTTGCTAAAGATAATTGAATTTTATCCATATGAGTTTTCTTTTGTTGAGCTCATAACACTAAGAAATCACCTTGATAATTATATTATGGATGTGCATCATGATGAAAGATTTGCTTGTGAATATTATTTATCTAATGGTGTACTTGCTTTTCAAGTTGGCATTAATTCTTTTATAGCTACAACAACTTAAACCGAATATTTTCAACAATGAAGTTGATAAAAAGTGATTTATGGAATAAAATTTTTATTCTTTTTTGAATGATTATTTAGTTATATATATTGAGAAGGATTTATTTAATAATATTAGAAATGACAAAATTATGTCTCTTTTCAAAATATTTGAACTTGTTGCACACAATTGTAATAATACAATAATATATCATTTTAAATTTTTATATATAATTATATATATATTATAGTAGAAGATAAAAAATCATGTACTCATCACTGGTAGAGGCGTTCTTTTACCCATTGCATTGTTTTGTCCTTTTAACCAATGTAATATTGGTTGGGGATGGAAAAAGACATGACACCTGCCTCTTCCAAATCTCATTAAAAAATGGGAAACCCAAATCTATTTGAAATTAGACAAAGTAATACCCGTATCCATTTTTAACCCGATAAACACTACTCGAACCCTTTATTTTTCAAGCCAAATGAGAGATATCTTAACCCAAATCTTTTTAGAACTGCTAAAAATTGGCCACAAACTTTGATAATCTAAAAAATATCATCTAAAAAAAACAAATTATCATGAAAAATATCAAACAATGATAATGGAAAACACTAAAATATATAGAAATATGGGGGAAAGACTCGGATCTCACGTATATATATTTGGAAATAGATAGTATAATTAAGTAGAGAAAAAGGGAAATGAGAAAAGAGAAAAAAAAAGGGGGGACAAGAAAAAGCAAAATCCATTGTTGTTTAGAGCTTGTGGTAGTTGGTTGTTGATGTAGTGCTTGAGAGTATAGCCGAGAGAAAGAATCTTAAAGAGGATAGAGCTTGATTATTCTTTTGTAAATGGTGTCATGCCTCCAATTAAATTTCTTTTTTTCTAGGCCAAAAAGTAAAAATAGATGTACTGATAAGCAATAATTAGCTAATTTGAAGAGTGCTCATAAGTGACAACAAAAAATTAAAAACTCAGAAGGAGCAAAAACTATTTGGAATTAATAAACACTCCTTCTAACATTTGGAAGAAATGGAAGAATTTGTGTTTGGTTATGGAAAATATTTTTTGTATTTATTTTTATTTTTATTTTTTGAAAATAATTTTTATTTTGTAATTTTTGAATTTTAAAAAAGGTACATAAAAATGAAAAATTATTTTTAAAAATAAAAATTATAAAAAAATAAGCTTGGTTTTCATATTTAAAAAAAATGAAAATAATAACTAAATAATTAAAATAAAAAATTAAATAAAGCATAAAAAGTTAAACCAATTAGCACCAAGAAAAACATTCAAATTTTACCAGACATCTTATGTAGTGTTTCCCATTGAAGGTTGTACGCTTGGTTCAAAAAGCTGACTAGAGCTTCTTTTTTCCATTGCAGTAGCCACATGAGGAACAAAGCTACCTTCGCCCAATTGACTTGCTACTACAATCGCGGACATAGTTTCCTAGAGTTTCTTCATACCTTCTGTAAGCACATCTTCAACTTGATGACATGATTGTTTGAGGTTACAAACTTCCAAGAATTGATATTCTATCAAGGAGTCAAGCTGAGGTACGAGCACTTTATGAAGTTCTATTTTGGTGAAACCTTCAAGGCTTACAAATGCCTATATTCTTGAAGGTAGAAACGAGGTGGATGGAGAGTTCATGCTTCTTGAACTTTTGTTTAAAGGGATATTGGAACAAGTTTACCACTAAAACATTTGCAATGAGCTTTTACGTCTGTTATGATTCGATCTTGGGTGTTTAGTGAGTTTGCATTGAACACTTAAAATGATGTTTGCAAAACCCATGTTTTTTTTATTTTTTCAATTGTTTTTCATGTTTTCTTTGAAAATGCTCAAAACATCTTTTTTTTTTCTAGCTTTGGCCCATTTTTATTTTTATTTTCCAAAAGTTTTTTTTTTATTTTTTGAACCAAACATGTTTTCTACTACATTTTCTATTTTTTTTTAATGAAAATAATGTTGGAATTTGCCTTGAATCTCATAATCTCACATCGAAAGTTAATGAGTTTCAAGTTTGTTTTGTATCCCACATTAAGAGTTTAGTAAATGTATAAGGGATTTTTTTTCTTATAAATAAGATGTTTTGGTTTTGGTTTAGGAGTCTCAGATAGTTAAACACCAAGAGAATAGCTAGGTGAATAGGCTATTAAAATGGTGTAATTGGGTTTTGGGTTAAGTTTTGAGTAAGGAGTTTTATGAGACTTTTCTCATTTTAAAAGTCTCACAATTGTGAAGATTTATTTGATAGTGGATTAGGTTTGGAATAAGCCATTTTGAGTTAGGCAAAACCAAATATATTTGTGTTTGATTTGAGCTTGCTATTTTGTTCGTAAGTGTTGTATGTGTGGTGATCCCTAACAAATTGTATTAGAGCGAGGTTCGAAGTTTACAAATCGTGAGCCCAAGAGATTGTGAAGCAATATTTCAAAATGTTTGAAGAAAGTATGTCTCGTATGCCTATGCCTAAGTTTTAGATTATGTTATTTGATGGAAAGAGTAATTTCATGTTATGGTAAAGTACGATTCAAGATTTATTAGTACAACAAGGGTTGAATCAGGCATTAGAGAGTAGTAAGCCTGAGGGAATGTTTGATGCTAATTGGAATAGAATTCAGAAGAAAGCTGTTAGTACTATTAGATTGGTGCTAGCTCAAGAAGTAAAGTACAATGTGTTAACTAAAAGTACTTCGAAGAATTTGTGGGATAAGCTTAAGGGTATTTATGCTTCGAAGTCATTAACAAACAGATTATGTTTGAAGATGGATCTGTATTCTCTAAAGATGGAAGAAGGTATGAGTCTTCATAATCACTTGAATGAGTTTGATAGATTGATTTCTCGATTGTTGGCAATTTCTGTTAATGAGTTAAAAGATGAAGAGAAGGCTTTAATTTTGCTATCATCTTTGTCCAAGTCTTATAGGCCTTTAGTTCAGACTTTGTTGGTGGATAGGTCTACTTTGAAGTTGATGATATGACTGCCTTGTTGCATGAGAACAAAAAGTTTATGGGAGCTTAGAACTCATCATTTGGAGGAAGTACACTAGTTGTAAAGGATTTTGATCTAGGGAGGACTTAAAAGAGAATTGATGGATCAAGAGAGAGATCCAAGTCAAGAGACAGAGATTACAGTGATATAGAATGTTATTATTGTGGTGAAAGAGAACATATCTAAGTGCACTATAGAAGCTGAGAAGGGATATGGTTGCTTCCAAAAGGGCGAATGATGAGAAGAAATCAGATGAAAAAAAGAATGATACTGCTGCTATTGTGTCTGATGATGATGTTGTTTTGACGACTTATGTGGATGAGACTCAGACTTTAAAAGGTGATAAAAGTTGGGTTTTAGATTTTGCTGCTACAGTTCATGTTTGCAATTATAAGAGTTGCTTTGTGAAGTTGGATGAAAATGAGAAGTATGGGGATATTGTGGTTGCTAATAAAGAAAAAATATAGATTCAAGGCATTAAGAGTGTTTGCCTTAGATCTCATAATGGTGTTATTAGGACGCTTCGTCATGTAAGGTATGTACCGAGTTGTAGCTACAATTTAATTGCTTTGGGTGAGTTAGCTTCTCGGGGGTACACATATTATGGTTGTAATGATTGGTTGAAAGTGTACAAGAATGGTAGTGTGATTCTACAAGGGAATAGAGTAAAAAATCACTTATACATGCTTGATGGAGGCTCAATTGCTGGGATCCCTGTGATGAAAAAAAAGAAGAAAGGCAAACGTGCCAGTAGATGCTATTAAAGTGTCTGGAGATTCAAGGCAAGGGAGGATTTTTTGGGATTTGTCTTAAATCTCATAATCCCACATCGAAAGTTAGTGGGTTTCGAGTTTGTCTTGTATCTTATATCAGGAGTTTAGTAAAGGTATAAGGGGTTTTTTCCCTTATAAATAAGATGTTTTGGTTTTGGTTTAAGAGTCTCAGATAGTTAGACACCAAGAGAATAGCTAGGTGAGTAGGCTATTAAAATGGTGTAATTGGGTTTTGGGTTAAGTTTTGAGTAAGGAGTTTTAGGAGACTTTTTTCATTTAAAAGTCTCATAATTGTAAAGATTTATTTGATAGTAGATTAGGTTTAGAGTAGGTCATTTTGAGTTGGGCCGAACCAAATATATTTGTGTTTGATTTGAGCTTGCTATTTTGTTCGTAAGTGCTCTGTGTGTGTGTTGATTTTCCCAACAAATAAAAAATAAAATCTATGTTTTCTTGAACCAAACACTATCTAAATTTTTCTTTATTTGATTGATGCTGACAAGAACTAGCTGCCGCTGCTGCCATGTGAAACTCCAATTGTTTGAACCTATACATAACTTAATTGCTAGGAAAAGCCTCGGCTTTCTGCTATTACAGAACAAACCAATAAAGAAAAAGTTTTGGATATTTCCTAATTTCCCATGCTAAAGTTGTCCTATCTTTCTCATACAGTGTAGTGTTGTTGGATAGTCTCAATGTCAAGTCCTTTGAGCTTCACAACTGATTCAACATGCCCCTTGAGTGTATGAAGCTCCCTCAACCTGTTAAATATAAGATGCAGAAATAAATGTTAATGGCTGTTTCAAGAATATAACTATTAAAACAAAAACCATAGTCACTAGTGATCGTCACCTTGCAACTTCAGCACGCTTCTTGGCTTGTTCAGCGATCTCTGACAACTCTCTGTAGCTGCTCTTGTCATTTAAGATCTCTTCTGTCCCGGGAACCTGTAATCCGTGAAGGGTGCGTTGAGCTGTTGCCCATTGTGCCTCCCTCTCTTCCCTTCCATAATCCTTCTTGGTTGTGAAAGCAGTCTATATATGAAAGAGAAAGTCAATAAAATGGAAAACTCAGTTTCAGTTTTCATCAAGAAAATGATTTTGTCATACCTTATTCTGAAGAAGATTATCCCAGGCCCTGCCGCTTAAAGAATACCGGATAAAGAACTTGATAATATCAAGTGGGATGTAGAAAACTACAGTGTAGATCCAAATAACACCAGCCCAACCCCATCCAATGCCTTTTACTCTTGCGAACTCCCAGTTTGCGTAAACAGCAAGTACAGTAGCCAACTTCAAAAGTTCAGCAACTTATATTTATTAGTATGTTGCTCTTGCATATTAAATTCTGCAATGATATCAAGCAGCCAGAACTGAAATTTTATAGAACTCACAAGTTGTGCTAGAATGAACGCAGTCACTAGCAGGAGACCTGGGCGTTCAACATAAGACCAGCTCCTGGAACGAGTAACAAAGATAAGCGCCTGACTCACAATACTCACTTGGAGGTAGACAGCAGCTGTAAGTTCCTCTTTATTGTTCCTAATGGATTTTACCCCAAACATATCCTGCAATGGTTATCAACCTTTAATTAATAATGCTTTGTGGTTCCTATTATGGTTTCAAGGAGAATATAAATAGTTTTTTCTTACTGAAAAGAAGTCGGACTCGTTAGCAGCCCAGAAGAAAACAACGGTCATGCAAGCAAGATAGGCACCAAGGACAATGCCGGTGGCAAAAATCTCCTTGAGCTTCCATGAGTCAGGCATTGGAGATGGCTTAACCCTGTCCTTGGAAATGGTCATAATTGTTCCATCATTGAGTATGGCAATGATCAAAACCATGAAAGGCGAGAAATCAAACTTCCAAATAAGGGCAAGGAGCATAAAACCCAGCACGATACGGATGGTAATAGAGACAGCATAGATGGTGTAGTTTTTCATTCTCTGAAAAATTGCTCTGCTTGTCAGAACAGCACTCACAATCACACTTAGTCCTGGTTCTGTTAATACTATATCTGATGCACCTCGAGCAGCATCAGTTGCATCAGCAACTGCAATTCCAATGTCTGCCTTCTTAAGAGCTGGTGCATCATTCACACCATCTCCGGTCATGCCACAAATATGCTTCCTTTGTTGTAGCCTCTTCACAATCTCATATTTGTGCTCTGAATGATAGCCATTAGTTAGAACAAAATAATAACAGTTTTTATAGCATACTAGCTGCGAAATAACAATCACTTTAGCACTAAATGATATCCCATTTTGAAAAATAATTATATGGTTACTCTTACCATGTTACCTATAATCTAAATAAATCATGATGGGACATGTCATTAAATTGTTTCTTGGGAGAATACATAGAAGGAGCTATTTAATAATTTTATTAGGGGTAAACAACAAACTTAAGATTCATGCACATCCATGCGCAAGAAAAAAAATGTAATTTCAGAAACAAATGATCTATCAACTCGATTACCTGGGAAAACTCCTGCAAAGCCATCAGCCTTCTCAATAAGCTCATCAACACCGATTGTGTCAATTGTATCATCTTTATTTTGGCCAAGGAGAGCAGATGATGGATACATGTTGGTTCCCATGCCGAGCCTCCTACCAGTTTCCTTACCAATTGCTAGCTGATCACCTGTTATCATCTTAACATTGACACCAAGATGGAGTGCACGACGAATTGTCTCCGCACTATCATGTCTTGGAGGATCGAATAGAGGCAAAATACCCACAAATTGCCATGGACCTCCGGAGCTCTCCTTAGTTTTCTCTGGAATTGTCTACAAAATCAAAAGGTTCATTCCACAATAAGCTTTTCTTCTCATTTGCATCTTCAGTGAAACATAGTTATGAAGAAAATTGCATCCAAACTCACTTGTCTTGCCACACCAAGAGAACGAAGTCCACGATCAGCAAACTTATCAATGATATCATGAGCTTTCTTCTTCACATCTTCTCGGAGGTTGCAGAGGGTAATAATCTGATAGAGATGTCAGGTAAATATAACAAGCACAAAACAGCAAAGAAAAGAAAAACATGGCATAAGCTCCTTCTAATATTTTACCTGCTCTGGTGCACCTTTGCTGACTCGATGCCAAGTGCCATCAGAGTCAACGTATGTCATGGCTGTACGCTTGTCAACTGGGTTAAAGGGGAAGAAATGCACCTCCGTGATACCTGCTCTGGCCTGTAAACCAATTATACAATGTAACGTTTGATGCATATCATTCGTATAAAACATCATTGATCAAACAAATAACATGCTCTATGAGGCAAGAAATTTCCATGATGAGAAAGGTTTCCTAGCTCCTAAACAGAATGGATTCAAAAATATAAATGAAAATGGATTGACATATATAAGCTAAGAATAATTTACCTCGCTGGGATCACCTAGCATTCCCACAATGCAGGCATCAATAGCATCTTGATTCTCAACCCTTGAGGCCCTAGCCGCAAGTAAAAGAAGCATTTCCTTGTCAACATCCTTTATGAACACCTAAAATTTCACTTTCATGGTCAATGATTTATGGTTTCCAGACAAATACATGAGTTCTTTGATTGATTCGTATATTTCAAGGTATGTTATGGTTATTGGTTAATGACTGCTTTCAAATCCTAAATCATAAAAATAACCTTGTTCTATTTATTTTTTACATCAATTTAAAGACCAACCTCGACCATGCTCGTGTCGACAGTAAGTTTGTTGAGAGTAAGCGTCCCAGTCTTGTCACTGCAGAGTACATCCATTCCAGCCATTTCCTCAATAGCTGTCATTCTCTTGGTAATAGCTCCTTGTTGAGAAAGTCGGTGAGATCCAATGGCCATTGTCACGGACAAAACTGTTGGCATGGCAATAGGAATCCCTCCAATGAGAAGCACCAAGAGATTGTCAATTCCATCCCTATACTGTCGATGCTGGATTGGATACATCACCACAATCTCAATAATCATGCCTATTGCAATTGAGCATATGCAGAAGTTTCCAATTGCAGTCAGCACCTGATCACACAATTATGATTAGTGCACATCAAATACAAATGAAGAACAGCTATAATTTTTGAAATGATGTAATATAGCTTTAATATTTCTTTCTTTACCAGCAAATAGTTTTATAAACGTAGCTTGTGACATTACCTTCTGGAAGTGCCCTACGTTATTGGTGCTATCAACCAGGTGAGCAGCTTTACCAAAGAATGTGTGCACACCAGTGGCGATAACAACAGCCTCAATCTCACCTTGCTTGACGGTAGAACCAGAGAATACCTCATCACCTGAGTTCTTGGTTACCGGTAAAGACTCACCAGTTAAGGCAGACTGATCAATCTTGAGTGGATCACCTTCAAGGAGACGTGCATCAGCTGGGATGACATCTCCCAACTTGATGCTGATAATGTCCCCAGGTACCAAAATTGCAGCTTCTTGCTCGCACCACTTTCCATCTCTTAGGACCTTGAATCATCCAAACATGCAAGGAAACATCAGCTCAACCATCATATATTTGGTTGGTTATTTAATCTTTCACTATATTTTATATACATATATGTGTGTGTGTGTGTGTGTGTGTGTGTATTTGTATATGTGCAGCATTCTTATATTGTGTTGGCCAAAGTACTGATATTCTTAAGCACCTTGGTTTTGGGAGCAAGACCGGCCATAAGTGCCGCTGCAGCATTGCCTGCATTGTTTTCTTCAATGAAGCTAATGGTGGAGTTGATTAGAAGCAATGACACGATTCCAACAAAATCCTGCCAATCTGGGGGTTTGCCCTGCATTTTATTTATTGAGTTAAAAGATTGTTTATCCAACTACAGAAAGAGAAATGGAGAGAAAGATTAATACTCCTCCGTTTGCCAAACAAATGGCCATAATAGCAGCAATCTCCATGACCCATGAGAGAGGATTCCACATAAAACCCAGGAACTTCAGGAACTTGCTTTCCTGTTTAAAATTTGTTCAACACTAATCAGTTTCTACCCTCATGAGAATCAAAATGGGATAAAGACGGGGGACTGAAATTAGCAAATTTACCTTCTTCTCTTCGAGTTTGTTTGGGCCAAAGATCTGCAGCCTCTTCTGTCCTTCCTCGGTTGTCAGGCCTTCCTTGGTGCATTTCAACTGCTCAAACACTTCTTCAACCGGAATGCGCTCCTACAACCAAACAGAAAAACATCAATTCTATCAATTAAAAATATAGAAACACTCTTTAACTACAAAAACTCAATCATTAAAATGTTAATACTCTTACGTGCATGCCCCATGAATTTAATATTATGTCAATGTGCCCTAAAAGCTATAACCTAAACAAATAAAAGAAAATCCTGAAAAAAAAATATAAAAGCAAGTGTAGCATCGCTTACAAGGTCGACATTCTCGTTCTTGATTTCCTGCAAGCTGTCGTCTTTGTCCACCATTTTTGTCTCTTCTTCTTCTCAAAGGAACGATGCTGCTCTTTTGACTTCTTATTTATAAGATTGTCTACGACTCTTTCGCTTTTTTTTTTTTTTCCTTTCCTGATATTTTTTGGGTTTTATTTTGTTGTTTATTAGTGATACTAGACCTCTTTAACAAATCAAAATGAAGAGCTGAAGTGAGAGTTTGAGTACATATATATACAATTTGTTGTTTACGGGTTTAAGGTTAGTGTTCTTTTCGGGGTCTCCATTCCATACGACCAAAATGGACGAAGGAGCGGGATCCTCTTGGTCTACGCTGCCCAAGTCTTTCGGTGATCAGATCATTCCCTTTTCTACGCTCACATACGGTAGTCCTCACCATCCAATAATATTTCACCATTTGTCTTAAAAAATGTGACATGGCATTTTGTTATAATTAACCACTTTTATATATATAATTGTGCAATTAAACTATTAATGTGTGTGAAATTCATAGGACTCGTAAATGTAAAATATATGCATGGAATTGAATAATTGTAGAATTGTAGTTGATTATATGAATGCAAAACCATAGATATATAAAGCATAATTGATTGAAAAAATTTTAAAGGGTTTTTTAATTATTATCAAAGCTAATACAACAATTAATTTTAGGGAATTTTATTTGATCCCGAAGGATTATACATCATTATATAGCTCAAAATTCTTATGTTTCAAGAAAATAAAAAAGTACCATCACAATTGAATAGAGATTCTTCTCCTCGAACCTAGAATCTTTGTTCATATCTTATCTCATCCTTCTATGAAGCTATTTTAATTAGTTAGAGATGATTGAGTGGAAAGTAGATAACTCTGAGTGCTTTTCAAGCTCAAACGGAATATTTTCCCCTTGAACCTAGAATCTTTATCCATATCCTATCTCAACCTTACCACTTTAACAAAGTCTATTTTAAATTTGAGTGATTTTCAAGTTCAAGCGGTTTTAATATTGATCAACAATTTGGATATTATTATTATTCTAATTCATTATATTATTCCGTTTGGTAAAACGGAAAAAAAAAAAAAAGAGAAGGAAAGAAAATTATTTCAATCAACAATTGAATACCAATTGCTCCATGGAAATGGTAAAACAATTCTACAAAAAAGAAAATTATCTTATATATTAGATGGTGAAAATTTTAATTTTACGGTTAAAAAATTTCACGTGCCCCATTAGGTATAATTTTTTTAAAAATTAATTAATTATTAAATGGATATGTGAAAGCTAATTGATCCCATTTGTTGAATTTAAAAACTCCAAGGACAGTGCATAAAATAATAATTCTTTAATACAAATCAATAACAATGTATTTTAGTTTCTTTTCTATAATTGATTAAATTGTATAAAGATTAAATTTCGTAAAGAAAATTGTTTGAACTTGTCCAATCATTGAATGTGGACTCATAATCGAATCTAAAATAGAACTTGGGTTTCAAAGAAAAGAACCATAAACAAAATGGCCCAAATAGAATAACGAAGCAAGTGAAACATGAACCGAAAACAAAATAGTCCAAAACATATCATATATAATATTATATTACAATATACATATAAACTTAATAGGGTTTATTTATGTGAACATTTAGATGGATAATTTCTTTGAATGATTCATAGGATAATAATAAATAATTATAATAGTTTCTTTGGATGACATATAGGATAATAATAAATAATTATAATATATCTTATTAAAATAATTAAATATAAAAAACTTTTAAACTAAATCATTAAATAATAACAAATATTTAAATATTAATTTAAAAATGGATAAAAGGATACATGATTATTTAACTTATTTAATATTATTTAAATCTATTTAAAATATTCAAATTTATTTAAATTGATAACAGCATGCATGAATTATTATTTAAAAATTTTGGTTTAAAGATTTAAAAATATTCATCTTAATATATTTTCGAAATCTCTAGTTAAATAAGTAGATAAAAACATCCATTTAAATAAATGGATAAAAATTTATTCAATTATTTATATTTTAAAATATTTGATGTAGAATTAAAAACATAATAAATTTTTGCTATTTTATTCAATCCAAAGCTCTTTTCTTTACTCCATCCATTCCGGATTTCTTCAAATTTTTCATCTAAAAGTATTTTTTTCATTTATATTTTTTTTTCAAAACTTTATTTCCTCCCTTAAATTTCCCTAATCTTACTTTCTTTTTACAGTGATTTATACAATCAATAAGAATAAACAATGGATCTCTTTTAGAAAAAAAGAAGCATTTTTTGTTTTCTTAAGGTACGTGATTTATTTTTAAAAAGATTTTCATTTGTTGATTTTTATGTAATTTTTTATTAATATATATCAATTCTATTGTTGTTACTCTAAACTATATTATGATAATAAAAATTTTAAATTGGAGTTTTTTTATCATTCTTTTTTTTTTTTAATGAATGAAATTTTCTTATCATTGGTACATATATGAAAGGAGAAAATAAATGTTTAAGGGATTGAGAAATGATTTTGAATCTAACAAACTTTTTTTGATTCAACTTTCTTAATCATATTTTTGTCTTCAATTTCAAAATTTTCCATTTTTTTGATCGACTTCATTATTAAATTTCAATTATACCTTATTTCAATTATCAGTTTTTCTTATAATTTCTTGGGATCTATAAATACTTACTACATTTAGGTTTTATGTAAACCTTTTTTTATATAACAAAATTCTCTTTATTACCATTTAAGAAATCAAATTTATGAAATGAATTTAATTAAAAATTTCAATGTCTTAAATATTTACTAATATACTTTTCTAAATAAAGATAGAGGTCAAAAGGTTACTTGAAAATTTTGTTGATAACTTATGTTTTATTTTGGAATTTTATACTTTTAATTTACGAAATTAAAAATCAAATCAAAGATTTTAACATTAAAAATATAAATTTAATTAAAAATAAAAAGAAAAAAATATGAATATTTAGTGATAAAAAAAAATTTTGAATTTACCAAAATCTTATATAAATTTTTATTGAATTAATTAAATATTATTATAAATATAAAAATTCTGTGCATTTGCAGGAGTAAAAGACTAGTATAATAATAAAGCAAATGAAAACATGATTTGATTACTAATAGGTATTTTGGGGATAAAAGAAGAGAGGGAGGTGTAAAATTGGGATAGAATCATCATATTTTCAACTAGGATTGAAATTTTTTAATTTATTAAAAACGAAAAACAATTATCATGTGATCAATTAATAGAATGTTACACTTTTTTTATAATTAGAATTTGATCATTGTTATATATACAAATAAACAAATAACATGATATCGATATTCCTTGTAAACTTAATTACAAATAAAAAGTTTTGATATTATTTGGTACTAGATACATATTATGATATTAAGTTAGCCACTTGTGAAGTAATTAAAAAGTGTTTCACAAGGAAAGCATGGAACTATGCACAATAAGGCCATCCTCAACAAGAATCAATATTTCAAAATTTCAAGTACGTGATGAATTTGACAAGCTTGCTGGTTGCCACCATTTTAATTGTTGGACAAAAATATTCCTCTAGAGGACAAAAAAAAAGGTGGCATTTTGAGTGTCCAATCTTATAAGCATTCTAGAAAGTAACTTGTGAAAAACGACTTGAGAACTTTTAAGTGTGTTTTTTTTTAATTCAACTTACAAGGATGTTTCTACGAATACGACTAGTTATATGGATGGGGCCCTTAAATAGGAGGGGATAATGCTAAGGATGAATTCACGAGACGTTTACTGCAGAAAATATTCAAATGGCATAGTAGGGTCTCAATAAACATCCTTAAATATTAAAAAATAAAAAAAAAATTTGAAGAAAAGCTCTTACATGCACACTTAAAAAATTTTATTGAACAATATTTTTACGATAAAATTAATAAATTCAACAATAATTTTTTTATATATATTATAAATGAACAATATTAAAATCCTATATTCGTCGATGATTTTCTAATACTTGAATTCCAACCTTTTGAGAGAGAATATTGTCCTGATGAGTGGCGTTGTTACAGATTTATTGGTTATTGAAATTTGTTTACCATTTATTGAAGATAATTAGTTTTTATTTATGATTTATCATTAGTTAGGATGATAATATCAATTTATTTTATAATTTTTTAAAGGTGTTTAGCTTTATAAGTTAATTAATTAGATAAATAACTTGGGTTTTCCTAGTGGATGTATAGTATCAATTCATTTTGAGAGTACTTGCTTTGTATAAAAGATTAAACTCTCTTATTAAACTTTGTAAGTTTAATTCAATTAAAATAAAAACCCAGAGGCTTTAACTAAGTTTTCTTTTGAAGACAAAAATCCTTTCATCATTTTTTCTTTTAATTCAATACACTATTAAGTATATATATATATATATATATATAAATATATATATCTTTCCTTGAAGAATGCTTATAATCTTCTTTGCTAAATTAAAGAAAAACATTACAAGTTTCATTTAACACGTGAGTAATGAGAAGTAGCTGGCAAGTGTTGAGATCACAAATTTACGTGCAAAATGATAAATGCTTTTTCATTTTATCATTATTGTTTTGAAAAAGAAATGATTTTGTAAGTTTAAGTGAATTAGATATAGACACTTAATTTTATTTGAGTGAATTGATTTGAACATGTTAGTTTGATTAGACTCCTTTGATTTTTGTTTTAGATTAATTGTTTTGGATCATTTTACATGAACTAAAACTTCAATTCAATTTGGGCTAATTCAAGATTTAGTCATTTGGGCTCAAACTCGCAAAGCTCAATTGTGAGCCCAAATTCAATTTTAAGATCCAACTTCAAATATATCAAAATTTTGATAAATTAAAATATAATACCCAAAACAAGGGGAAAAAAAAAAGAAATACACTAGAGCATTAGTAGCCACCTTACACACTGCAAACCCTCTTACTACCTCTTACTACCCATCCTTTGCCAGCCACCCTACTTTTGCTTAGCCACCCAATACCTAGCATCTTCCTCTTCTCTTCTATCATCACTTGCTATCAGACCTTTTCATGAATTCCAATTTCTTTTTAAAATTGAGTAAAAATCATGAAGAGGGGGGGATCAAAGGCTATAACCAAACTACCAATATAGCCACCATCCCAGCAACTCTAACACTCCACTTTCTCCTACACAATCTCCAATCATTGAGACCTTTCACACTATCAAACCACCACATAAACCAAATCCAAGGCTTGAGTAGCACCTTAAACCACCATTGCCATTATCTCTAATCTCACCACTATCAATCACTTCCACACCTTCAAAACCATTTTTGCTAACACTCATCATGACCTCGATCCCTGTCATTACAACCAATTCAACATCAAACCACCACCTCATCGATAACTAACACTACCTAGAACTAGCTAAAACAATTCTCCAGTCTCTTAAGCTAAAAAAATGAAAAAGTTATAGAAAAAATTTACTACCTTACCTTTAAGCCGAACCACCAATTTCCCATCCCTACCACCATCTTTTCCACACAACCATTCATTACCAATTCTTACCACCATAATCAACAATTATCATCAACAAATTTAGGCAATACACAATTAACACCAAGCATAAATAAATAAATAAATAATCAAAAGTTTCAACCAACATCATTAGAACAACCCCAGATAATCTAAGAAACCAAAATAAAGAAAAGAAAGAAAACAACACATGGCAAAAAAGAAAAAAAAAAGGCAATTATGGTGTTTCGGGTATGGGGGAAGTTTAATGTATAAGAGTGTTTTTTTTTTAAGGGAATTTGGCTTGAGTTTGTGAAAGAGGAATAAATAAATGAAGCTAATGGACGTTGGCTTGTTGCTAGGTGGGCAGAAGGGTAAATGGCTTGGGGTGATTCACAATGGTTGACGGTGGCAACGGGCTTTTAGAGATTTGAATAGTGAAATAAAAGATCAAAGAGAAGATCAGAACATATTTCGATATTGGCCAAATTGGACAATGGTATAATGTTTTTCGATGGCTTAAAGTTTTGGACTTCAAGATTAGGTCTAGAGAAATCTAAGGCTTTTTAGGAAAAACTAGCTAGAAAATAGAGACAAGCATATCGAAAAGAAGCCCCAGCAAAATTTTAAGACTTAAAAGGCATTGGACGTCAACAACAGGCATCAATGCCAGTGTCACATGCAGCAGCCAAAAATGACCCTAAATGAGAGCTTTGATTTTTTTTTTTAAGGAAGGAAATGAAGGAGTAAAAAAAAGGCATTTTAAACAAGCTTAAATAGTGAGTTTAGGAAATAAAAGGAAGGAAAAAAAAGAAATAAGGGAAGAAAACCTATCACCATGACCTAAATCCGAACGATAACCCATAATCTAGATCCACCAAGCCTCAACCCAATTGACTTGTAACACATCTAAGGTTAGGCTTTGGCTTTATAGTTTTAGGTTGAAACCCAAATGAGGTATACTACTCTTTTATGAATTTGGGCTTGTTATTTTCAAAAATTTTTATTCCATTTACTTATTTTAAATGCAAAAAAATAGTGTCTTGACCAAAATAAAAATGTGAATGCATGTGTTAATGTTATTTTTATATATATAATTTTTGTAATGGAATAATTATTGTTGTTGTCTAGAAAATAAAAAATATAAGATATTATTTCTAAGTAAAAAAAATTACTTTGGAAACTCTACTTAGATATTAGAAAGAATTCAAATAATTATTTTTCTAAGAAATATTATTTTTATTTGAAAGAATTAGTATAAGTTTTTAAAACAAATGATAAATTTTTCTAAATTCTACCTAGATATTGTGAAATGAAGGAAAATTTTCAATATAAAATATTTTCATTTTATTTCCAAATTTTTATATTAGAAATAATGATAAGAAATATAAAAATAAAAGATTTGAAAAGAATGGAATAGAATTGATTATTCACATCGTGTGATTGTTGTTTGTATCATTTATTTCGTATATATGGCATTACAAGCATTATGATTTATGATTGTTGGTAATAAATGTGAATTGGTAAAATAGAAATTTTAAAAATGATTTTTAGAAATAAAAGGATAATAAAATGGTTTTTCGGAACCCTATCTAGATAATATAGGGTTTTTCAATAATTATTCTTTATAAAAGAATATATGCCAAATTTTAAGGTTTATTATGAAAGTCCCAAAGTGGAGAAATTTTTTTTTTGAAATTCTGCCTAGATATTGGATAACTCAAGAAAATTTTTCAAAACTAAAAATTTTTATTTTATTCCTAAATAAAATGCCTAAAAAGGAATTTGCAAAAATAAATAAATTAAGTGAATTATTTGAAATATTCAAATTAAGACCATTTTTATTAATACTAAGGACAACATAAGATTAATTGGTACTATTTTAAAATGGGCATTACGGGTTTCCAATCTTTTCTCATGTCTAACCATACTCCTGAACATGGCTTTATTTTTTCCTAAACAAAAAATTATCTTTTAATATGTTTTAATTACCTTTAAGATTTTATTAAAAAGATAAATTTTTTAAGTAGTCAATCACATCTAACAAAAAGTATTTATGGCAACTCTCCCTATTCGTTTAGTGATCTTAAAATCATTATAACAATATTGTAAGTTTAATTCAATTAAAATAAAAACCCAGAGGCTTTAACTGAGTTTTCTTTTAAAAAAAAAAATCATTTCGTCACTTTTTCTTTTAATTCAATACACTATTAAGTGTATATATCTTTCCTTGAAGAGTGCTTATAATCTTCTTCGCTAAATTAAAAAAAAATTACAAGTTTCATTTAACATGTGAGTAACGAAAGGTAGCTAACAAGTGTAGAGATCACAAATTTACTCACAAATGATAAATGTTTTATCATTTTATCATTATTGTTTTGAAAAAGGAATGATTTTGTAAGTTTAAGTGAATTAGATTTAAACACTTAATTTTATTTAAGATAATTTGATCGTATTTGAGTTTGATTTAGATATATTAATTTGAATCAATTTGAACATGTTAATTTGATTAGACTCATTTAATTTTTTGTTTTAAATTAATTGTTTTAGATTATTTTGTATGAACCAAAACTTCAATTCAATTTGGGCTAATTGAAAATTTAGTCATTTGGGCTTAAACTCCCAAAGCCCAAAATTTGAGCCGAAATTAAATTTTAAGATCCAATTTCGAATATATCAAAATTTTGATAAATTAAATAAATAATACAAAAAAGGGAAAAAAAAAAGAAAGACACTAGAGCATTAGTAACCGCCTTACACACTACAAGCCTTCCTACTACCTTTTACTAACCATTTTTTGCTAGCCACCCCACTTTTGCTTAGCTACCTATATCCTACATCCTCATTTTCCCTTTTATCATTACTTTCTATCAGATGTTTTCATGAATCCAATTTCATTTTAAAGCTGAGTAAAAATCATGAAAATGAAAGATCGAAAGCCATAGCCGAACCATCAATATAGCCACTATCACAACAACTTTATCACTCCACCTTTTCCTACACAACCTCTAATCACTGAGACCTTCCACACTATTAAACCACCATATAGACCGAAACCAAGGCTCAAACAACACCTTAAACCACCATTGCCATTATCCTTAACCTTACCACTGTTAGTCACTTCAACACCTTTAAAAACACTACTACTAACACATATCACAACCTCAATCCCTATCATTACTAGTGATTCAACATCAAACCACCACCCCATTGATAGTAACAATATCTAGAACTAGGTAAAACAATTCACCAGTCTCTTGAGCCAAAAAAAAAAAAAATAGAAAAGCTAGAAATAAAATCTGACTACCCTACCTCTAAGTTGAACAATCCATTTTTTACCCTTACCACCATTTTCTCCATCCAACCTTTCATCAACACTTTTTCCCACCACAATCAACAATCATCATAAAAAAAAATTAGGCAATACATAGTTAACACCAAGCATAAAAGAAAAAGACCAAAACAATCAAAAGTTTCAATTGGCATCATTACAACAACCTCAAGTGATCTAGGAAACCAAAAAAAAAAAAATAAAACAAAACAACACATAACAAGAAAAAGTAGTTTTGTTGTTTTAGGTATGGGGGTAGTTTAATGTGTAAGAGTGTTTTTTAAAGGAATTTGACTTAAGTTTGTGAGAGAAGAAAAAATAAAGAAAGCTAGTGGACGTTGGCTTGCTAGGAGTTAGGTAGAGAGGTAAACGGTGTAGGGTGATTCACGTTGGTTGATGGTGGCAATAGGTTTTTGGAGATCTAAACTATGAAATGGAATACCAAAAAAAAGAGAGGAACAAATTTTGATCTCAGCCAAATTAGATAGAGGGATAATGTGTTCTAGTGACTTAAAGTTTCAGACTTCGAGATTAGATCTAGAGAAATCTGAAGCTTTTTAAGAGAAATTATTAGAAAATAAAAATGATTAGATCGAGAAGAAGCTACGACGAAATTTTATGACCTAAAGACATTGAAAGTCGATAGTTGGCAACAACACTAGTGTCATGTATGGTAACCAAAAATCATCCAAAAGGTGAGCTCTAATTTTTTTTTTTTTTTTAAGAAAAGAAATGAGGGCATAGAAAAAGGCATTTTAAAAAAGTTTTAATTGGTGAGTTTAGGAAATAAGGGAAAGGAAAATAAAAGAAAAGAAGAAAAAAAAAAAGAAAAAAACCTGTCAATCCGACCCAGATTCGACTAGTGACCCATAACCTGGATCCACCATGCCTTAACCCAATTGACTTGTAATGCATCCAAGTTTAGGCTTTGACTCCTTAGTTTTGGGTTGAAACCCAAATAAGGTATATTACTCTTTTATAAATGTGGGCTTGTTATTTTCAAAAAAAATTTTATTTCATTTTCTTGTTTTACATGCAAAAAAAAAAAATGTCTTGACCAAAATAAAAATGTGAATGCTTGTGTTAATATATTTTTTATATATAATTTTTGTAATGAAATAATTATTGTTGTTGTCTGGAAAATAAAAAAAAATATAAGATAGTATTTCTAAGTAAAAAGATAACTTTGGAAACCCTATTCAGATATTAGAGGGAATTCATATTTTTCTAAGAAATATTATTTTGATTTGAAAGCATTAGTATAAGTTTTAAAAAAAAATGATAAATTTTCTTAAATTTCACCTAGATATTGAAAAAGGGAGGAAATTTTTTAATATTAAATATTTTTCTTTTATTTCTAAATATTTTATATAAGAAATAATGATAAAAATATAAAAATAAAAGATTTGAAAAGAATGGAATATAATTGATTATTTGCATCGTGTGATTGTCATTTGTATCATTTATTTCGTATGGCATTATATGTATTATGATTTATGATTGTTGGCAATAAATGTGAAGTGGTAAAATAGAAATTTTTAAAATGATTTTTAGAAACAAAAAGCTAATATTCCTAAATAAGAATGATTTTTAGGACCCTACTTAAATATTGGATGATAAATAATGATTCTTTATAAATGAATATTATGTCAAATTTCAAAGGTTATTATGAAAATCCCAAAGTAGAGATATATTTTTTGAAATTCCATCTAAACATTGAAAAACTTAGGGAAATTTCTTTGGAACTAAAGATTTTAATTTTATTCCTAAATAAAATGCCTTAAAAGGATTTTGTAAAAATAAATAAATTAAGTGAATTATTTTAAATATTTAAATTAAAACTATTTTTATCAATATTAAAGATAACATATGATTAATTAGTACCGTTTTTAAAATGGATGTTATAAAGGTATTAATCTTTCTCTACGTATAACTATACTCTCAAACCCATCTTTATTTTTTCGTAAACCAAAAATTATCTTTTAATAGGTTTTAATTAACTCTAAAATTTTATCAAAAAATAAATTTTTAAGTAATCAATTTTTATTTTTTTTAAATTCGTTTAACTATCTCAAAATGGTTATCACATTAGATACGACTAATTAAATTGAGTATTATTATTTTTTTTTTTTGCCTAAACAAGTAAACTGATTGGTAGTACCTAAACAATCTTAACCCTTTTAAAAGACAAAAGACGTTAGCATGATAAACATTCGAGAGATAATGAGATAGGACCACTCTATTTATATATATACATATATATATATATATATAATTGACCAAAAGAGTTTAATAGAGATCAAAGCAGCACTGATTCCAACAACCAAACCTAATACCACATGCATAGTTCACTGCTACAGCAGGATCAAATCCTCGTTAAATGACAGGGACAGGGCCATGCCCACCATGTGATAGAAAAACTTGACTAGAGGCCGGACTGCCGGAGGGAGGGGTTTTTGACAAAGAGAAAAGAAAGGGAATGCATCTGGCTAATTAATAACATTAATCAATATAAAATTGTGAACAAAAAAAAAAAATCAAAGGGAAAGTTCGTTACTTTTATATTTTGGTTTGCAAAAATTACTTCTAGAGATTTTTTTAATTAAGGTAAGGGTCAATTTGTTTTTTTTTTTTAAATAATATGATCAATTTAATCTCCTCACCAGATGATTTAAGAGCATTCTTTCTTATATTATTAGATACATTCAAGATTTTATTTTTAATATATTTCTACCAAGAGAAAATTAATCTTGTTGATAAAAAAAAATGAATGTGAAGTCAATTTTTGAGTTGACGAAAGATACAAGCACTTATTGCAAGTCAAATATTCAGATGTAAACTATAGGGGAAGTTAATTTTCATGTTTTTTTTTTTAATTGTTATTTTATAGACACAAATACCATTATGCAATCTAAATAAATTGTCTTAAATAAAACAAATTTAAAGGAATCCAAAAATAAACTTTTCAAATATAGAAATAGAGAAGTGCTCTAACCAGATTGAGCCTTTTACTAAATTTTAAGATGTTATTTTCCAATAAATTAGTTTTTCATTGGATATAATTTGACCTTGTATGTTTGCATAGAGAGAGAGGGAAAGAGATTAATTTTGGCTCTTCATCATACATGATATAGCTAAAACCATGTGAAAGCTAACATGCATGAAAATGGGGGCACACTATTTGGGTAACATGCTTGTGCACATGAAGGGATGGGGAAGAAGGACAAAAGAAAAAAAAAAGAAACTGTTAATATTGCTTTTACAAATTGTTCAAAAAAGACACTGTTAGTAATAAGATTCGAATCTAAATCTTACAAATGAATTATTTGAATCTTACCAACGTTGGCATAAGATGAAGGATTGTGTTAGAAGAGGAAACGGTTTAGAGGATCAAACTAAACATTGTCTCACCAAACCCAGCATACGAAGGAAACAAGAGCACCCCTATGACCACAATTTACCAAACCAGAAAAGATATAACAGCTGACCACGAAAACCCCAAACACACCCAAATCCAAAGCACCCATGAAAAAACATGCTGCCCCTCACAAACAAATTCTAACAGAATTAATAACATGCAAGACATACAATTCACCACCAAGATATATATCTGTTTCTAGCAACACCCAACTTGCGGACAGTCCGCTAAACATTTTGGAAAACAATAAATCCAACCTCAACAATAAAAAAATCAAACTCATTGAAGATAATCCATAAATTCCAAGACCAAACCTCAACTTTTTTTGCCCATTCAACATCAAAAGATGGAGTCAGATTCCATAATTAGTCAAACTTTTCCTTCCCAATATATTTTTCAAGCTTCCTTTGTGCAAAACTATCCACAGTATATTCCAAAAAAACCTTTTGTGAATATGACCATCTCTCCAAAGATTTTGAATTATTCTCACCAAAGATTAAAACCATTCAAAAAGAACTAGAAAGGGGGATATAGGAATCTCTTAGATTGTAGAATTCAAATGGAAGACTTTTTCCTATATTATTGATCCATAATTTTTTAAGTATATGAGGAAGGGAAGTAAGAGTTCTTTGCCATCTCGAATAGGCCAATAACAACAAAAGGAATGGCTTTTGGTGGATAGATTGTATGATTCACTCAATTCTAAGTATCTAAATCCAATGATAGGCAGATCTAAAGTTAAACATTGGGCTGACATAAATATGATTAAGGGTTTTCTTGCTGAGTGCCTCATAATTTTCTCTTCATTATTTGGACATGAGATTCCATGTGCTATGATTGATTTTTTACTATTTTTTCCCCAAAAGATTTTTAACGAGAAAAACATTTGCTACCTCACCTAGTGATCTCTCATTATTTTGTCATTTATTATCATAATTGAACTCCCACTATTTAACATTTGATCGCATTTCCTTCATTTTATTGTTTAACATGACTATTGATTAACATGCATGTATTCACTATTATTAATGAATACATAACATTTACTGTGTGTGATTGAAAATGAGAAATGGAAATGTAGGAAATGCAATCATTTACTTTCATCAAAGGATGGTTTAAAGTTATTAACATTACATCATGAAATGTTCATGCTAGGTAGGTAAAAGAAATAACAAGACGAAACCCATTATTAATTCTTAAACTCACTAAGATAAATGTGGGGGACAAAATAAGTTCCCAACTACGATGATTAATCATGGAGCATGGGGTTGGATTACAGGAAAGGAGCCCGCCAACATTTAAAATATTTTAAAGCATTATTAGAATATACACTAAAAGACATGTATATAATATAATTAATAGACTATATATATATATATGAAGAATAGACAAAAAAAATGCTTTAGCCTTGTATGAGTATCCTCATAGCTTCATAGCCATCCCTTTTCAACCTCAATAATGGCAGTACTGTGTGCAATTAGGTATCAAATACATTTTAGCAAAAAGTTAAAATAGAAAATTTTATCAACATTTGGAAAAGGAAATAAAGCGAACCGGATCAAGGCATGCATGTGTATTTCACAGTGACCATTTTGTTTGATATCAAAAGAAACTTAGTGCTTAGTAATCCTATCCAAGTATTACCCTACATATGTTAAATATCAAATTTTTTGTGATCATATATTTAATTAGACATCTATGATAATAGTCAATTAATTTTAGATTAGATATTTAATACAGTTTTAAACCTCAAGTTTTGTTCTGTTATTCTTGTCTATTACCTTTAACTGTTACTATTTTTATATTTGTCAAGTGATAACCTTTTGTTTTTATAAATACATGATGAGATATGTTAAAGTATTTTTATCACACATCTGTTAAATGTTGAATTTTTTATAATTTTATATTTAAATTAAATCTCTTCACCTATAGTCAATTAATTTTTAGTGAGATGCTGGATATTAATGATGAAAAAAATGAACATTGTTATTATTATTTTTCAAATGTTTGTCATTTTTTAATTCTATTATCCTAAACTTATTTTAATCATTTCCGATTATCCAATAAATTAATGCTAACCAATAAAAAAAATTAATGTTAAGAACGTTTTATTTTCTATTAAAATTGAAAATATGAAAGTAATAGGGTTAGTTTTTTAAAATAAAATGCATCCTAATTTGTGAAAAGGGTTTAGAATGGATCATCCTTAAAAGAAAAGATATTCTATTGATGAAAAAGAAAATTTAAAAAACCAAACCTATATACCAATTAATTATTTAATATTGACAGTCGACATGATTTTATATTTGGGTTGATCTTTGTTTTACAAGTTTGATATTTCTCGAATCCCAAAGCTTAAAACTGTTTGATACATGCAAATCAAGTGAAGAATTTTGGCAATCTAAGGCCTCCAACATAGTGACATGTGGGTCCAAAATTTGTTGGAAATTATAAGCATTAGTGATCGTCCCATGCAGTACACACATATTAGACAACAATTAAATCACTCTTCCAAAAAGTGAGATGAGAGATAAAAAGTGCTTTTCTTTTTCTCTAGATGATAAGTGCAGATTTTTCTCGAAAGAACAATACTGCTTTACTTCTTCAAGAATTATACTCAAATTTTATTAGGCCATGTTTCGAGTGCTGGACAGTTTGCTTTTAATTTAAAATGACTCTGACAAGGCTGATTATAACTTGAAATCAACCATGGTGGCGGCTAGCTAGCTTACTCTGGAATTTTTTAGGGTATCTGTAATTGAGCAAGGTTGGAATTTGATGAGATCATACACAGAATAATAATCTTGAACTGTTAAATTTTGCAGTTGCGGTCTTCAATTAAATTTGGAATAAGACGTGCATGTCAATTCCCTCTACAAATGATCTTTTAAATATATTTGTTTAAATTTACTTGTAGAATTGTGTAATATCTTAGTGGTCACGGCGTTAACAATTTTGACTATCATATTATATCATATATATATATGTATATATATGACAACAAAATATAGGATTAGACCATATAATAATATATATATAATTTAACTATCTCCTTGTTTTTCCAAAAATCATTTGTTTTTCTTTTGTTTTTTTTAATATATTTCGTTGATTTGAACATTAGAGTACATCTTGAAATATCACTTACGATATTTTTTATTATTAATTTTTTGTGATGAAATCCTACTAACAAATCCCTTATAAATTTGTGATTACATCCACAAATTTAAAATTTTTTAATGTTGGTAGGAAAGTGTTTAAGATCTATTTTTTTCCTTAGAAATATATGGCCAAGAGTTTTTTTTATTTTTTGAAAAGGAAAAATTGAAAGCGTTCACATTATATATGATGGAAATATGGATTTTAAAGACCTGTAAATTGCAAATTAATAACGTGCTTTGTAGCTAGCATCTGGAAGATTTCAGGATAAAATAAATTGGAGTTAAAGTTAACTGACTAGGTTTTCTTGTCAGGGGAGAAAAAAAAAGTGTTGCTTTTAAAGAAATCAATGGATCTGTGCTGGATGGATATGGCAAAGCTTTCAGATTTCATTTCAGATTAAAAAAAAGGTAGCAGTAGAACAACGATGAGAATGTTCAGAGAGACAATCCATCATCATGGTCTCCAAGAAACTCAAACCTCTTTCACATTGGCATCCCATTACATTTCTTGTTTTATTAGAAAAAAAAAATATTTATAAAAAAGCATTGGCTGTTGAACCTGGTGGTTCACTCACCTTTCTTAGAAAATGTTTTTCAATAAAATTAAAGTTTGATTCTTAACACTTAAAAAATTTTCTTCCTCAATTTTTCTTACGGCTTGGTATCCTATGTAAAAAAAACATTAGTTCTTTGTCTTATGTATATGTAGACTTTATTGAAAATGACTGGTAATTCTTTTTTTGAAAGCACAACAGTCTTGCATTCACACCCTGGAGGCCCAACCAAGCAAAGTGACATCCTTTCAGCTATGTCCCCAAACAACATAGAGGAAAAGAAATGGAAGAAAAGGTTCATCTTAAAAGAAGCATTGAACCTTCGGTTTCTCTTCACTTTTTGCAATTTCCAAATTTTATACTATTCTAGTTGTATTCCCAAACAGACAAAGCTTTTGACTCAATGGTTAGCTATTAACATTGTAATGGCGGGAAGGGAAGTGGAAAGATTGATATTGATCAATATCAATACTTGAGAGTTATTGTTTATGGAAGCACAGAAAAAAAAAAAAACGAAAAGCTTAATTCAATTGATTTGTACAGATACTCTCAAAAGGTAATTCCAACATATGTGAAATACAAATCTTAATACTTGTAACTCCTTTTCATATTTCCAGTAGCCTCCTATCTGCCAAAATAATAATAATAATAATAAAAGAACTGGTGGCTTCATGCCTTAATATTTTCTATGTAATTCAGATCATATGTTAAATACTTTAATGTATTCACACCACTTTATGAAAATTAATATTGCAGAAGTACAATGTAATCTAATCTAATCTTATTAGTTATGACCTAGGAATAAGTTACCAAGAAGTAAAAAAATGAAAGAAAAAGGAAGCTGCGATAACATTTGGGAAAATGCTTACAAATTTTAGACCTTAAGTAGAACTAACAGAACAAAGTTCAATAGATCCATAATGAAGCAACTCCTCTATCATCTGGTCTATATGATCATCTTCTAATGGAATGAACTGTTGTTCACTCCCCACCTGACTTTCCTCTCCTTCCCATTTGTTCTCCGGCTGCCGCAGGCAATCCATTTCTCCATTGCTTCCGGTAATGCCACAGCTGGGAGCTAAAGGGTGACATTGTGCTGCATAAGACTTTTTTGCTGCATCTTTTTTAGCCAGTTGGAGTGCTGCCATATGGCATTTATGTAACTTAGCTGCCAAGGTAGCTGAGAGAAGCTTTGATGAAGAAGACCGAGGATCATTGGGATTGTATGGAAAATTGGTTCGTGCTTTTTGCCCACACATTAGCCTTGCCGCCTCATCATATGCTCTTGCTGCATCCTCTGCCGTTTCAAATGTGCCTAGCCATATTCTAGTCTTCCTGTTAAACACAGAATCGTTTCTCTATTTAAACAAAAATGAAATAAATAATTGGTAAAAACGTTTTTCTTATAACTGAAAAACAAATTTAAAAAAAAAAAAAAAAAACAGAGAAGTTCCAGGGAAATTACAAAACGGGGTGTCGAATTTCAGAGACCCAAGAGCCCCAATGTCTTTGACGGACGCCGCGGTATCGCTGCTGAGGTCTTCCCATGGCGGTTTTTAATGATAAACGTTTCAAAGAAATGTTCGAAGAAGAAATGTGTTTGTGATATGTCAGAGAGAGAACAAAAAAAAAAAAGGAGCATATAAGCTGGAAGGCTGCAAGGGAGGCAAGTCCTGAAGTGGGAGAGTCAAGGCTTAAATGGAGCTTATATAAACGTCTTTTGCGGCATTCTGAACCTGGTGAATGGTGATCAATGATCAATATTCGAATAATAGGGCCCACAAAGGGTTATATTACCTTCTTTTTCTTTTTTCTTTATTCTCCTTTTACACGAGGAACAACAGTTTTCTCTGTTTTTTTTTTTTCTCCTTTCTTCTTCATTTTTGGCTGGACCTTTTGAACATGGGGATAAATATGTCACTAGAATGATTGTTGATACTGTTGCAATTTTTCATTTTTCCCTTTTAGTTCGATCGGCAGCAATGGGAATCCTTTTCATTTTTTACCAACTTTTGAGTAGATCTCAAGTTCCGTCTTTCTCATCTTCTCCATTTTACAGGTATCACTTAGAACACCAATATAGACTCTAGATTATAAAATTTAGCATAAAAAATTTAGCAACAATAAAATGAAAGCCATATTTATATCAATTAGCTACGTGTATTTGATCATTGAGTGGTCATACAATTTTCCTTTCTTCATGCTCTTTAACTTTTTTTTTTTCGTTTTCCCAATTATTGGGGTTTAAACATATAAAGTTTTCAATGAATCATGCACGAATAGGTTCAATTTCTATTTGTTTATTAAGTTTTACAAATGATGTTTAATAGTATTTTTATATTCATTTATTAAATGAACAAAATATGAACAAAGATATGTTTGGTTCATTTATATTCACAAATAAATTCATTTAATAATTGTTTAAAACTCATTTTTTAAGGTTTGTTTGCATATGTTTATAGTTCATTTATGTTCATTTATTGTTCAATAATAACATCCTTCATCCTAATTTTATTTTAGAGTTCGTTTATATTCGTTTATGATTTATTTGTTTAAATTTATTTAGTTATATTTGCTTATTATTCATAAACATGTTCATGAATATTAATTTGTTTAACTTAATCAAATCTAATACAAATTGAATGCAAATATCTTATCATTTAAATGAACTGAGCTCAAATGAACAAAACAATTTTTTCCGCACATGAATCAAGCCCAAACATTTTTAAAAATAAATGAACAAACCACAAATATATGTTCATTCATTCATATTCTATTCATTTATATCACTACTTATTACTAAGGTGATCTTATCACTCATGATTTAAAATCATTTTATTTGACCAGCAATCATTAATTCTTAGAAACTAAATATCGAGGTATTTGATGTTATTAAAAATAAAACATTATTTAAGTTGAAAATACGAAAATATCTATACATATTATAATAGTTATACAAATTAATGATTTCAATGGTATTTAAAAATAATAATTTGTAATATATTAGTAATATTTTTATTTATTTCATAACAAAACATAATTAAATTATTAAATTAACAAATATATTTATTGATAAATAAAGTAATTTTTATAATTTAAATTGTTTAGAAAATATTTAAATTAAAAAATTAAATTAATCTATTAAAATCATAACAAAAAAAAAAAAAACTTATTTGTTTATAAAATATTAACAAGATTAAAAGAAAACATACAAATCATTTTAAAACTTGTTGCAATAATTTTTTTAAAATATAAAATATGTATAAAATAATTACAATTTGGAGAAAAAATAAATTTTTAATTTACATGTTAAATGAGTAATATAAAGTATTGTTAATTTTTTATAGTACTTCATCTCGATAATCATAAAAGTTTTCCACTCTTGTAAACAAGAATTATATCATTCTTTAAGATAATGATTTAATCACTTTTGATAACCCAAGATCATTGCTAAGTAAAATCATCTAGTGTTTACCAAACACAGTGGTCTAATCACCATATGTAGATCACCATAATTTTTTGGATGAAGTTACATTAATTATATGTAATTAGAGTTGGCACTTGGAGATTACAAATTCGATAGAGTTTATACACATAATATTTTCTTTAGTCAAATAAGTAATAAACTAAGGTTTTAGAAACTTAAATATATATATAAAGTTACATTGCAAGTGTATATATGTATAGTTATATACATGAAGATGAATTTTTAAGAGGGGAAGGTGGGCTAAGGAGTGTTTGTATATGTTGTGGTGGTTAGAGGACATAGATAACGTGGCTCACATCGCATTTACCATACAAAGGAAACCAACCCACATGCCATATTTAAAGGCAAAGACAGAGAAACCCACGTTGCACGTAATTTTCAAGCCCCATTCCCCCCCCCCCCCTTCTTCTCACAATCTTTCTCTTTCTCTTTCGTGGCCATGACTATTGGCTGCAATATTTGACCATATTTTCATTTTTTGTGGAAGAGGCAACCCATGTACAAAAAGAATTACAAGTCCACGTCAATGGCCATCCTTTTTTCGCTTTCATTCATTCATTCAATAAATTGCTAGGTCACATTAGATCTCCAAATGCAGTACCTTTTTTTTGTACGTATCTCATCAGCAAAGATGCACAAGGCAAATTCAGAGACCAACTGTTTTGAGCTGAGGTTATTGTACCATGTTACATCATGTCTCCTGGGAACTCTCACTTGATGGAAAATTTTGCTCAAACTATGCCCCATGAAAGGGAAGTCCTGTATACAGAGCTTCTTAATAATTGATATCAACATTGATTAAAAAGCTAAATAAATTATATCAACATCAATGCATAGAAATTTCTACTTGAATTCGGTTATACGCACTAGGGTTATAAAAGAGGCTGTCCCAAACAAGTTTGGCTCTATTCTTGTTCATTCCATTATTTTTCAGATTATTCAAGAACAGCTGATGTTCATTAAAAAATTTAGATATGATATTTGAGTTTGTGTTGTGTTAATTTAAATTATGTCACAACATACCAATTCGGGGATTCAACTGTTAGACAAAAATCAGAAGTCATCATTAATTTTTTTTAGATGCAATTAGTCATTAATCTTAACTTTTGGTATGTGAAATCAAAATTGAATTTAAGAGTATAGTTACGTATGGAAAAGATTATAACACTCCCATAACGCTCATTTGAATATGGTACCAATTGATTTTGTATTATCCATTGAGCTTAGCAAATTTTCTTTAAAATATTTTCAAAAGAATTTAATATTCAAAATTATTCTTAAATTACTCTAATATTTTAGCAAAATTTTAAGAATATTTCTTCATTTCAAAAGTATACAAAACATCTATTGTTAATTTTGAAGACACTCCATCGTCTAATTCAAAAACATTTTTTATTAAAATATTTTATATTGCAAAATTTTCTAAGTACCCTAATATTTTAGCAGCATTTAGAAAATAGTACCTTACCTAAAAATTTACATAAAAATTGATATTGCAACTTTCTAGTAATTCCATCATTAGAAGATTCAAAGCAAAAATTTTTTATTTTTCAGTTTTAGGAAATTTTGATATTTCAACCTTTTTTTAAATATTCTAAAAAATCATTCTAAGGAAAAATTAATATTTCAACCTTTTCATTAGCATTTTTCAAAATTTCTTAATTTTTTATTTCCAAGAATTTAGAAAAAGTTGGTACCTTTCCCCTAAATATTTTCAAAATTTTACTTTAAATAAAAATTGATATTTCAACTTTTCTTAGTTTTTTTTTTTCATAATTTAATTTATTTTATTATTTATTTCAAAGAATTTAGGAAAAATTGATATTTTAATATTTTCTAAATATTTTTAAAAATTTATTCTAAGGAAAATTTGATATTCAACATTTTTCTTAGCATTTTTCAAATCTTCATTTAATTTTTATTTTATTTTATTTCTATTCTTAAAGAATTTAAGAAAAATTTATGTTTCAATTTTTTCCTAAATATTACCAAAATTTTGTTTTAAGAAAATTTTGATATTTCAACTTTTTCCATAACATTTTTAAAAAGAAAATATTTCATTTTTTCATTCTTTTTAGGTTTATTTTATTTTAAAAGTATTTAGGAAAAATTTTATTTCATCTTTTTTCCTAAATTTATATTTACATTTATTTTAAATAAATTTCAAACAAAAATATTTTATTTTTCACAATTATTTTATTTTCCATATCAAAGTTCACACAAAAATAAAATAAAAAATCACAAAAATAGAAATAAAAATAATAAAAATATATTAAAAATTAAGTAACAAGTGAAAAAAATAAAAAATGAGGAAAATATCAAAAATGCCTCTGGTCAGCATTGGTCAAAGGCAACTTGGCTTAATCGGTTGCTTGAAAGCATGGCTTGAGGTAGAAATCGACTCAAACAGCTTGGCTCAACTTGGTTTAGTCAGCTATGAGTTAGGGAAATAGGTTGGGTTATGTAAATTTTAAGTCCAGTTAGGTCGATGCATGAATCCTCTAAGGCAAAAACAATGTTGTTTAACTAGGCTTTAAATAGCCCAAATCAATTTTTTTATTTTTTTTCTCTCTCTTTCTCTTCCTTTTAGGTTCTCTTTCTAAAGGTTGGCCAGAATCCCAACCTTAACCCAAAAATTAATAATGGTCCACTATGCTAGCAACCTTTCGTTGTTTGCTAGCCATGTAAAAATTCAAATTCCAGCGTAAACCTAGATTCCATAGTTGGAAAATTCAATATGTGGCTAAAAAATTCATACCTTCTAGATTCCAATCATTGGAAAATTCAACTCATCATCAAAAAATTTAAAATTTTTAGATCTTGGTGACCCAATAAATTTTTCAAAAAATTGCCCAAAAAAATTTCCAAATGATATTCTCAACCTTTTGGACCCAATTTCCCAACTAGTTTTTCAAAAAAAAAAAAATCCAAATAACCTAGATTAGTGTTTTTGTTTTTTGATTTTTTTAAGAATAATTTTTTCTATTAGCTTTCTTTGGCAATGCATTATTTTTATTATTTTTTCTTTAAAAGGTTATTTAATAATGGTGGGGAATTGAAAGCACAAGTAAAAAGGGTTTAACAAACTTTTTTCATTCAGTTTTGTCCTTAAGATAAATTTTTTTAGAGGTTGGATTTATAGGACTAAGTAAGATTTTAAATCCCAAAAAATCTAAGATTGAAGAAGAGTTTGGCTTGTCACCGGAGAATTTTAGACACCATGATTTCTACTATCAAGTTAGATAGGTGTCAGGGTGGCTGGCGATACATTACCTACATCGAGGACTTTGGGGAAAAAAAGAAAGAAAGAAAGAAAGAAAAAAGAAGAAAATAAAAAAAAAGAAAGAAAGAGAAAATAATAATAAAGATAATAATAATAGAATTTTTGGTTGAATTGGGCTTCTAAAATATGGATCAAGTTTTTATTCTTAACCCCAGATCAATTTTCAAAATCCAATTAATAAATTTAAATGGGCCCAAGTAAAATCGAGAACTTATTAAAATTTATTTCACAATAACATTTAATTTTTTAGGACAAAATAGGTGTCTATAGTTGTCTCTATTTACACATTACTGAGAATCATGAATAGGATAAAAATTGAATGAAAACCATTTTATTCAGAAAGCAAGCAGTGAACATGAAGATTTTTTCTCTTTTTTTTAAAATGTACCTCACACCTATGAACAAACATTATCGACACTATTTCAAGCACATTCTAATCATTTTTATTTTTTTTTCTTTTTCTAAAAGCTCTTTTAAATAGAGGCTTGATGACCTTTTAAAATTTTGGAAAGGTCTTCTAAATAGAGGGTTAAAAACTTTTTGAAAATTCAAAAGGGCTATCTTATATAGGAGCACAACAACTTTAAAAATTTAGAAGACTTCTCTAAATAAAGTCATAACAACTTTAAAATTTTAAGAGGCTCATTTGAACAAAGCATAACGGACTTTAAAAATTTGAAAGGCTTTTCTAAACAAAGGCTCAACCACTCTAAAATTTTGAAAGACTCCTATGAACAAAGGCATGACAACTTTAAAAAATCACAACCACAATTCTTCATATCTTCTTGAAATCTTTCTTACTTTTGAAATTTGAAATCTTATCTTTGAAAATTTTCTCTCATTTAAGGATTGAAGTTTTATGTTTGATCATTGTTCTTGAAAGAGGATCAAAATGTTGTTCTTCTTATCGAAGGATGAAAAATCCTTATCATTTTGCCAAGTTCACAACCATTTGTAATCTTAACTTTTCATGTATGCATGCAGCAAACGCTCTAAATGCAATGCATGGAATGTAATCAAAATTGTTCATTTCCAATTGTGGTAAAAGTTTCTCAAAATCTCTTATCTTTTGTTTTACTCTGATTCCCAAACTTCTTAACAATCACCACAAGACTTACATGGCATCTACATCCAATTGTTTGCATTTTTTACTGTACAGTATCAATGTCTTATCACGTTTTCATCATCAATTCTTATCTATCTTTATCAATCTTTTAAAGTAATGCAAGGATCCTCTATGTTATCAATTATTTATTTATCATCATTTTAATTTCAAGACAAATAAAATACAATCACTCATTTCTTTTGTTCATTTATAAGATGGACAAAAATGGCTAATGAGATAAAGGAAGGGATATATTTTTATTATTTTTCAAAAAAAAAAATACATTTCATCATACAGATAACAGAAGAACAAAGATAGAAAAAACTAGGTGTTTTGGTGGAACAAAAGCACCAAAAAATGATAATAAGAAAATCATGAACAAGTCCTTCCCGAATTCTCTTTCTAATACTCAATCAAATAACCTTTTTGATCCTTCAAAGCTCATTAAACCATACATTCCATTGCACCATACTGCCTTTTTTTTTATACTTAAGCCTTCTTTTCAAGTTCTTGACTTAGATATACCCCTTTTAACTCAAACTACCTTCACGAGTTTTCAATTTGAGTTATCCTCCATTTTTTTTCAATTTCTCTTTTTCTTTTATTTTTTTCTCAAGCAAATTATCTCTTCATAGCATCTAAGTTTACCATATTAGGCAAATCATTTCATCTATTTTTGCCAAAATTAATGCCTTACCTAAGAAAGCTTTCTTCACAACATACAGTCATTCCTAATTTGTGTCTATTTTTCTTAATTGTCATGTTGATTTGGAAAGATCTTCTTTTGGACTAAGTCTCATTCTCAGAAGTAACGAAGGTCAATTTTCTTATCATGTGCTCTCATTATTTTCGTATGATATAGTTGACTAAGATAAAGTGTTTTAAGTTTTCTTTTTTTTCAATGAGGCTTAACTATTCATAGCAATTCTGGACCCATTCTGTTTCTTCTAGCTTAACTTCCATTAGAACTCTTAACGAGGGAATTTTCACTTCATAAGGCAACACTACTTCCATTCCATAAACCAACGAAAATGGGGTGGCCCCAATAAATGTTTAGACCAATGTTCTATAAGCATGCAAGGTAAAAGGTAACTTTTCATATCAATCTTTGTAAGTATCAATCATTTTTTTCAGGATTCTCTTGATATTTTTATTTGTAGCTTTTACTGCCCATTAATCTTCAAGTAATATGGTGTTGAATTATGGTGATGGATCTTGAATTGAGTGAACACCTCATTCATCATTTTACTATTCAAGTTTTTGGCATTATTTCAAATAATCTTTTTTAAAAGCCTATATCTGCATATTATCCTTTTTCTTATGAATTTTTACACCATTGATCGTGTCACACTAGTATACAATGTAGCTTTTACCCATTTCATGAAATAATCAATTATCACAAAGATGAATTTATGTCCATTTAAGGCTTCAAGGTGATGAGACCAATGACATCCATGCAGCACATAAAAAATGGCCATAAAGGTGCAAAGTAGATGAAGAAGCGTGAATCTTATCAACATAAATCTGACACTTATGACATCTTCTAGCATAATCAGTACAATCACTCTTCATTTTTAATCAATAATAGCCAGCCCTCATAATTTGTCTAGTCATCATATAATAGTTTACGTGTAACCCGCAGATCACATAATGTACTTCTTCAAGATTTTTTTTTGCTTCAGTCACATCTACACATTTTAAAAGCACCAAATCTTGACTCATTTTGTAAAAGAAATATACATCAAGAAAGAAACCCATAGCCAGCCTTTTAATGATGCTTTTATCATTTTCTGTTGAATGCTCCACGTATTTTTTACTTTTGATACATTGCAAAATATCATAATACCATGGGTTTCCATCAACTTCTTTTTCAATACCTAAGCAATGTTTTAGTGCATCTTTCACATTATTTGCATCTATCTTGATCATTGCAGCCAAGGTTTCTAAAATGTCAGTAATCTGGTTTCTCTCTAGATAGATGCTCAAATTTAATTTTCTCAAATTGTTTGACCAATTTAGAAATATACTTATAGTATCAAATCAACTTTGAATCCCTCTTTTCTCGTTCTCCTCGTAACTGGTATATGATTAAAACTAAATCCCTAAATACATCAAGCACTTTAATCTTCTTTTCAATTGCCGTTTATAAACCCATAAAACAGACCTCATATTTAGTCACATTATTTGTCCAATTGAAATTCAATCTAGTTGTGATAAGATAATAGTGTCCATCGAAAGATATCAAAATTTCCCCAATACCAAGATCTATATCATTTATAGCTCTATCAAAATACATCTTCCAAGATTTTTCAATAGGTTATTTCTTCTCATCTTAAGAAACAACCATCATATCTTCATCAGGGAAATCAAGCTTTATTGGCTCATAATCTACAATAACATGATCTGCAAGGAACTCAGTTATTCCATTTTCTTTAATTACTTTTTGAGTTATATATACAATATCATATTCTAAAAGCATAACTTACATCTTGCAATCTTTCTTGTTAGTAAAGGCTTCTTAAAGATATATTTAATAAGATCCAACTTTGCTATAAGCCAAGTGATGTGATAAAGTATGTATTGCCTAAGCCTTCGAGTTATCTAGGCCAATGCATAACATATATTCACAATGGTGAATACATGGACTCATAATCAGCATACTTCTTACTTAGGTAGTAAATTACTCATTTCTTCTTGTTGGTTTCATCTCTTTGCCCTAATATACATTCCATTGAATTCTCATGTACCGTTAAGTACAAAATTAAAGGTCTCTCTGGAACTAATGGTACCAATACCAATGGACTCGAAAGGTACTCTCTGACTTTATAAAAGTTTCTTGATATTCATCATTCCATTCTCCTAAATTATGCTTTTAAAAAAGCTTGAAAATGAGATCGCATTTGTAAGTGAGCTGGGAGATGAAACAAGTAATATAGTTCAACCTTTCCACATAGCCTCGCACTTTTTTAGGGTACGCAATAAGGATAGGCTTTGAATGGTGTGTATCTTATCTGGATCCACTTCAATTCCACTTTGACTGACCATAAAGCCTAGCAACTTTCCTGATTTAGCACCAAATGTACATTTGGCAGGATTCAACTTTAGCTAAAATTTTCTAAACCTATCAAACAATTTTTTAAGATTAATTACATTATCTTTTCTTTCATGAGACTTTGCGATCATATCAGTCATATATACTTCTATGTCCTTATTTATCATATCATGAAAAAGAGTCACAATTACTCTTTGATAAGTAGCACTAGTATTTTTCAATCTAAAAGATAGGAGTTTGTAACAAATATGCCCTCACATGGTTACGAACATTATTTTCTCCATATCATCTCAAACCATTTTCATTTAATTTTAAATTGAGAAGCCATCCATAAAGGAAAATGAGAAAAGTCGAACAATATTACCCACTAAAGCATCGGTATGGGTAGAATAAAATTATCCTTGAGACTTACTTTATTCAGATCCTGATAATTGACACACATTCTAACCTTTTTGTTTTTCTTAAGCATTGGCACTATGTTTGCTACCTATCAGGATATTTTGCCACATCTTAAAATTTGACATTGAACTGCTTCACTTTTTCTTTGATCTTTAGTAACATTTTTGGTTTCATGCATCTTAACTTTTACTATGCCTACTTGTATTCCGATTTCAAAGGTAATTTATGTTCTACAATATTAGTACTAACCCATGACATATCTTGATATAATCATGTGAACATATCCATGTATTCCAGAAGTAATTATTCTAACCTTTACCTATCGATTGGTAAAAGAAATGTACCAACCTTAACTCTTTTTTCATTGTCATCATATCCCAAATTCGCTAATTCAATGACTTCCTTATGAGGCTTAATTGGCTTATTTTCTTGTTCTATTAATTTTAACAAATCATGAGGCAAAGTGTAATCATTTGAGTCCTTTTCATTATCAAGTTCATCAATATGAATTGAGCTTTTGAAATTGAATTCAAGATAATTGCCATGATTATCTTCATATTTATTATTTGAAAACTTACAAATGAGTAAGATCAAAAGAATATTGGCACATTATATTTGTATGGCAAGAAATGGAAAAAGAATGAAAAAATGAAAAGGAAAATGAAACAAAAAAATGAAAACAATAGAAGAAATGTAGATGCATTTTTCAAGTCTTTTATCAAAATGACAAACATAAACAAACCACACATGAAAAATCTTCGAACGCTTATAGAATGATCAATTATGGACTTGAAAATTCACAACATATTACTTTTCAAAAGTTTCAAAAATAACAAACAGCTTTATGACTTTCCAACTATTCAACTCAAAATATAAAAGATAAGGACTTACAAACATATCTTCATCCTGGCTTTTTTTTTCTCTATCATCCACCATTTGAATGGCTAGCTTAGAAAAATGTCCATGAACTTTGTATTTAGGGCTTCAAATGAATCTAGATAAATGCATCCTCTTGATCGAAAAGAATCATAGAGGTAGGGGATAACTATCAGTTCCAACTTTGGCTCATGTCCTTTGAGTTTAGCCATCCTCTTTTCCTTTGTTCTTATTCATCATTTCATTTTGTCGCCTCTTATTGATCTATATCCCAAGCCAAATCTATCCTTATTATCATAAATTGCTAGTTGCTTCATCATCTTTTATAGATTTTTCCCAATCCTAGTTCCTAATTGCCATCCCTTTTAATAAACTATTAGATGACTATCTCAATTGTTGTGGACAAATGTAGCAAATATATTTACGATCCTTTAACCATGTATATAGCATTAGCGATCTCAAAAAATCTACAGAAGCATTCCAAGGCTTTGTTTGTAGCCTCCACATATTAGGTATTCACAAGCTAGGTTATCAGTAAATCTTCTTCTCTTGTTATGCATGTGAGCTTACCATTAACAATGAATTTAACTTTTGGATGCAGTGAAGATGGAATGACACTTGCTATATGAATCTATGGCCTACCAAATAAACAATAGTACAAGGGCGAGATATCTGTAACACTACAAGAAAATGGATCTTTAACAACCCTATTTTGCAATGATTGAAAATATCATTGCAAAATATTGGTATATTTACAATGATTTTTTATAATTGTTACTTAATTGAATTTTTTATTTTTTTTACAATGATAAATTTAATCTTTGTAAAATCACATATTATTTGTAACGATAACAAAAAGTTATTGCACAAACTAGTTTTATTTGCAATGATTTCTCAAAATTGTTGTTTGAGTTATTTTTAAAAATTTTATATAATTTGTAAAAAAAATTGTTGCAAAAAAATTTAACATATTTGTAATGGCAACACAAAGTTGTTACAAAAAACTTTTTTAAGTTTGCAACAATTTTTTATAATCATTGCTTAAATTATTTTCAAATATTTTTGTCAACAACAAAAGTTGTTACAAAAAATTTTATAATATTTGTAATGACAACAAAAAGTTTTATGAAAATTTGTTTTATTTGCAACCATTTTTCCATGTCTTCACCTAAATTATTTTTAAATATTTTATACAACAACAAATAAAATTGTTACAAAAAATTTTTTTAAGTATTTATTGTTGCAAAAACTTTTTTTATTTGAAATGATTTTTTAAACACATTGCTTAAGTTATTTTAAATATTTTTGTCAGTGACAAAAGAAGTTATTATGAAAAATTTTATAATATTTGTGACAACAACAAAAAGTTGTTACGAAGACTTGTTTTATTTATAATCATTTTTAAATGTCATTGCTTAAATATTTTTTTAATATTTTATAGAATAAAAAAAATGTTGTTAGGAATACTTCTATCATATTTGTAACGATAAAAACTTATTGTTACAAAAATTTTGTTTTATTTGCAACAATTTATTAATGTCATTCCTTAATTTATTTTTTTAATGTTTTATACAATGAAATAAAATTGTTACGAAAATTCTAACCATATTTATAATGATAAAAAAATAATTGTTGCAAAAAATTATTTATTTTCCTACAATTTTTCATCGTCATTGCTTAATTTATTTTTTTAATATGTTTACAAGGACAAAAAAAGATGATATGAAAATATTTATCATATTTATAACGATAAAAAAAGTATAATGAATTTTGATGGAATTTACACCAGCTATAACATATTTGAGAAAATCAATCTGATGGAATAAAAAGTTTATGTGCACCATCTAAATCAAAGGAAAATCAATAAAAAAAATTACAAGAAGAAAATGGATTAACAATTAAGTCTAAACTATATCTAGTTTATTAAGATATCAAAAGATAGAAGTAACATGCAAAATGTTACTAAATATTCAAAAAACAATATTGGTCTAATACAAGTAATTTGTTTATATAAATGAAATCACATAAAGGAAACTTAATCATCAAACAAATATGAGTCAATATTGATATCCTTATAAGAGCCTTCATTTATAGCTACGTCAATAATAAACTCATCATCATTGTCCTCTGCAATGAACTCCTCATTCAATGCAATTAATAAATTGTATGGAAATAAATAAAAATACAGTTAAAGTTCAAACAAAAAGCAATTTATAATTAGTACAGATACAAATAATAAAAATCATTATATACTTGCATATAAAACCAATTAGGAAATTCAACATTATATCTCTTTTCCAAATTTCTACAAGAAGTCTTTTTCAACTGCTCCTTGTGCTATCTGCAAAGCAATTAATAAAATTAATATTAATTTAATATTATTAAAAAAATTTAATGAACAAATCATGATTGACATAACATACTCTATAAAAGGTAATATTTCATCACAATTATTTAGCGTAAATGAATGGGCTTTACTTAACTCTGTCAAAGGAAGCTTATGCACTATACCATTCTTTATGGTACAACCTAGTTTGACAAAGATCTGAAGGCCATCATTCGATAAAGACATGTGACAACCATCATCATTGTGCATCAGTCGATTAAACTTGGTGTCAATATCTTTCAAATACCTTAAACAAAAAGTAAGATATTTATCAATTAGATAACCTACAATGATTAATCCTTTTGGGCATTCCTTATTACAACAATATGACTATTATTAGTAAAAATATGTTTAAGACAAATCAACCTTTTTTTTTCCATGGTAAAAAATGTCAAAATACGTAATTTTAGGAAAAAAGGATCGATCTCACTATGTATAGGATTGATCCCCCATTTCCAAAATACTTTTACCCAGTTTTTCAAGTCAAAGGATCAATCCTAGGATTGATCTCCTAAAGTTAGAATACTCCTTCCCTATGTTTAAGCTATAAGATTGATCCCATGATCAATTCCCTAAAATCAAAATGCTCATCCCATGTTTTTCAATCTAAAAGATCCATCCTAAGATTAATCCTCTCAAGTCAGAATGCTCTTTCCCTATTTTTCAAGGTAGAGGATCATTCCCAGGATCTATCCCCCAAAGTCAGAATGTTCCTCCCTTATTTTTCAATATAAAAGATTGATCCTAGGATAGGTCCTCTCAAGTCAGAATGTTCCTTCATGTTCTAGAGGATCGATCCCAGGATTAATCCCTCATTTCTAATGTCTATTTTTTAATCTAGAAGCATAAGGATCAATCTCTTCTATTTAGGAAAATCAAAATCAACTTAAAATTAAAAGAAATAATGGCTCTTTCTCTATTCTAATATCTCATAATGGTTAGAAATCAAAATCTCATATAAAAAAAAAGTCTCTAACACATTCAAGAGCAAGTGACTCTCATGACTTGATATTGATGAAAGGGTGACATGTGGTCAAAATGATTAAAATATCACTCTTCGCATTATGATTGTAAAAGAATGTGTTTGCAAATTGATGAGTTGAAACGAACATTACATTATCAATTTTAATATCCACAATAACCTCATCCAAGTTTGGTAAGCTTTTTAAATCATCCAAATTCCCCTAGTCTAGAAAATACTCATTATCGATGAATTCTTATGAAAAATCTTCGATATTTGTATTGTTGATCCCATTGTCTTTAAATAAATTTTCCTATTAAATTTTTTAAAATTTTTAATTGTACCTATATTAAACAAAAATCAATTATATACTAATAATTAATGTAATAATTTAATTCTTGTTAAATCACAAATACAAGCATAACCTAAATCATAATACCATACAAGCCTTTTGATATATATTGTGGTAATTAAACAGCTACTTATAATACATTATGAGAGTAGTTTTATTTGGTTAAATAACTCAAATCTCTAATATAGTATTCATTTAAAAAAATTTATATATAATGCCCCAAATGAAAAACGTACAAAGTGAGAAGTTTCAAACCCAATGTAAAATATACGAATTTGGGAAAAATCACATAATGACAAACTAGTAAAATGATGAAATCAAATTTGATTAATTAAACAATTGTAGCATTTTTAAAATCTAAATTATGTAATATAATAACGTTAAGGCCGTTTTAGTCTTTACATGCGTTTTGGTGCTTCTCTTATACATGAAACAAACATTGACCTTGCTTTTGACTTGTACTTTACCTTTTCATACTTTACTTTACAAACAAAAGAATACCCTTCTTATCTCATTATCACTTTACTTTCTTCAGTTTCACACTCACCTTTTCTATTTCAATCATATATTTCTCATAATGTTCTTCTTTGAAATTTCAATCTTAGTTCTATCTTTTATTAACCCCTTATGTTATACCTCATGAATACGCAATTTTTATTTATATTTGACTTTTTTAGTTTACATATATATTTTATATATTCTTTTATAAATATATGTACATGTGTTTTGGAAAGTCCAAGATTGATGAAGTTTCTTTTCAAATTCTGCAACATACGGCTCTACAAGTTAAGAAGATAAGTCTTTCACTTTTGTACACATCTATTTATTTATTTTTGTCATAACGTCTAGATCCGGGGATCCATCGCTAGACATTGACCTAAGGAGTTGCCACCAATCTTTTTTATCTAGGTGCGATTGGCCACCTAAGGAATCTATCCTTTCAGGGAACGCGAAGTTTAAGGGTCTTTAAAAAATAGGTTCGGGTCTACTAACCAGAACAGGGTTCAGAAGTTTGGTTATGTGTGAGGAAGGTTATAGCACCCTCACAATGCCCATCGAAAGATGGTACCAGCTTAATTTTGTGTTATCCAACAAACCTTAAAAATTTATCAAGTAATTAATTATTGGAAATTATTCTCAATTAACTCTAATACTTTTAGCAGAAAATTGATAAAATTCCCTCACCTCAAGAGTATGCAAGAAAACTACTATTTCACTTGCAGAGACTTCATCGTCGGATTATTTAACATTAAAGAAAATTGATACTTTCAACTTTTTCCCAAAATATTTTTTAGAAACTTTAATTTCGAGGAAAAAATTAATACTTTCAACTTTTCCTCAAAAATTCAATTTTGAAAACTTATTTTTAAGGAAAATTGATATTTTCAACTTTTCCTCAAAGATAATTTTTTTGAAAGCTTATTTTCAAGGAAAATTGATACTTTTAACTTTTCCTCAAAAATATTTTTTAGAAAAACTTATTTTCAAAGAAAATTGATACTTTCAACTTTTCCTCAAAAATATTTTTCAAAAAAAACTTATTTTCAAGGAAAATTGATACTTTCAACTTTTACTCAAAAATGCTTTTTAGAAACTTATTTTCAAGGAAAATTGATACTTTCAACTTTTCCTCAAAAATATTTTTTAAAAATTTTATTTTCAAGAAAAATTGATACTTTCAACTTTTCTTTAAAAAAATATTTTTTAAATCTTTTTATCTTCAAGGGTCATTTAAAAGATGCCCGACAAATCATATCCCTGTGAAACAGTTTAAACTTACTTGGTGTCAAACATGAGAACAAATGAATAGCTTTATGTGCCACATTTGCTTACGAGATGGTGACGAATTTAGGTACATCGATTCTTGGCCCTTTGCTTCCTTTTTGGCTTGTTACGTTGCCTAACTGGTTTTCCTTCTTTCACTTTCTAATTAGTGCTCTGTCCCACAGCTTCTACCAGTGATTTATAGAGGACTGGTTACGCAAACACTAAGATCGAGCAACATCTAATCGGGAAGTTAAGAAATATCCCCCTTTGTCGAGGTAAAAAAAGAAGCGACGATAGTAAACGAAGGCAGGAAAGCTGTCCTAATCAAACTATCTGGCAACAGGATCGAAATACATGTATAATGTTCCAACAGAGTCACCCATCTCCTTCTCAACAGTAAACCTAGTCACTTCAACCACTAGGCGAGGCATAGCATGGGCAATCTCCTAGCAACCTTCCAGTATTGTTATTATTGAAGCTGCTCTATCTGCAATCAAGTTGCTTGACTGCAGTGCCAAAGCACTCAAAGCATCTGTAGCTGTCTTTCGCGTCATCCAATCTTTGCTCCCAAGTCATTCATGGATGCTTTGTAGTAAGGATTCAAAGCTTTGAGGTGCAATTGTTCCCACCTGTGACAAACTCGCCACTACCGGCAAAAGGGAAGCCTTAGCCATAAAAATTTTAATTATTTAACAGCTTGCAGATCCTTGGACACAGCTTCTGAAAAGCATCCAAAGGAGGATCAGTTACACATTCCACCATCTTAGCTATACACGTTGCTGTACCAGATTGCACCCCGCATCAGTGACTCAACCTTGTACCACAACTTGTACACCAATGAGGCAGCGTTTCGGTCACACCTCAACGTAACAAAGTAGAGCACATTTTCCAACATATTCTTCAGAACCTGGTCTAGGTACGATGGCTGAAACTTCAGGTGACCCACCATCCAGGCTACTGCTAGCTGGAGCTCTTCTTGAAGCAACTTGCCCATTTTTGGAAGCACCAAATGTAGGGAAATCCCAATCATCAGACATTTCATATCTCCAAGAAGGTCCCCTTCCCCTCAAACCTGGAGCAATTCCATCAGATTGGACAAATCTTTCTCTAAATGGAATTCGCCCACTAAACTTAGAACTATAGTCAGAGAAGCCATTATACTTCCCTAAAAGTCTTTAAGCACTTCTCTGGTCATGGATGGAGAGGTCACTAGGATACCAATCCTGCTCTCAAGTTAGAGTTTCACAACTGGCCCATAGGTATGAACTAGTACAGTAAAGTAAGAGTGAAGGTCAAGGTCAATGAAGGGAAGGTTTCCCACTAAGGGGAAGCCTCGAGGGCTTGGTGGCAATGGGGGCTTCCCCTTTTGTTTTGCTTATGTTTTCTCCCCCTTTTTTTTTTCTCTATTGCTATGAATTGTAATGATATATAAAACCAAACGATTGTGTTTTAGTTCAATTTTGATTATCATCCAAAGTTAAAGATTAGCATCTCTAATTTTTTTATAACAATCATCACCAAGCCTAATCTCATTCTTTCAGCTTTTCTTTTTTTTAAAAAAAAAATTAACTTGATAATGGAGAAAGAAAAAGAAAATAAACAATAGATAGACCATAAAATAAAAATAAAAAAATGATAAATGTGAAATAAAAAATCTAAAATAAAAATGAATAAAAATCCCTATGACCGAGCTTAAATTACTCTCAATTGACAAAGGACCCCGGACAAAATGAGGTGTCTACAGCTATCCCTCTTTGCACATTTTCTATGAAATAAAAATTGTGCAAAGACGTAGACACCCATTCAAGACTCAACTGGATTTTTTTTTTGCCTTTTTTTTTGCTTTTTTTTGTTTTCTTTTTAAATTTTGATCAAAGTTTTTCTAAGCAGAGGCTCAACAACTTTGAGAAACATAAACAAAGCTCCTCTAAACAGAGGCAACTTTTTTTTTATTTTTTGTTTTTTTAAAAATTTTGATCAAAGCTCCTCTAAGTAGAAGCTCAACGACAGAAACTCAACAACTTTGAAAAAAATAAACAAAGGCTCTTCTAAGCAGAGGCTCAACGATTTTGGAAAAATAAATTGCTCCTCTAAACAGAGGCTCAACGACTTTGGAAAAATAAATAAAGGCTCATCTAAGTAGAGGCTCAACGACTTTGAAAAAATAAATTACTCATCTAAACAAGGGCTCAACGACTTTGGAAAATAAATAAATTCTTTAAGCAGAAGCACCATGACTTCAAAAATAAATGCTCCTCTAAACAGAGGACCACAATTTTGAAAAGTAAATTACTCCTCTAGATAGAGGTAACCCCAACTTTGGAAAATAAATTACTCATTCACAATCATGTCCAAATGAGTTATAGATCGTGACTGAAGGAATTTTGTAATGGGAACTCAAGGATTCACAATTTGAGTTCAACATTCAGAGGTTCAGATTCGCAAGAATGAATATTTTGATGAGAATTTTTAAGAACTCAGTTCGTAAGAAGTTTAAGAACTCAAACTTCGTAAGAGTTTAATTCATCAAATATGTGCATGTACTATTCAAGCAATGATGCCAACATGTTGCATGTAATGCGAATGTCAATAATGTCATGAAATCTTAAATAATTGTGGAATATGGTCCTCAAGACCTTACCATCTCACATTCTCCCTTTATTTAGCTTCTTAACATCTTGGAACAAGCTTCATCAATTGATCATCATTGTTTCCATTACTTGATCACCATCCGAAAGTTTTTCAGCACCAACAAAATTTACCTATTACCCTACATGCCAAGCTTATCAGCACTAACCATTTCAAAATAAATTTCATGTTCTGTCACTTGGTCATCGTTCATAAGCTTCTCAATACTAGCCATCTCAAAAAAAATTTCATCATCTGTCACTTGGTCATCATTCATAAGCTTCTCAATACCAGTTTCGTCTATTACCCCATATCATTTTCATCACTTAACCATAACTCATAGGTTATATCAACCAATACATCCCCATATTTATCACTTGATTATACCACTTTTTAGGATTTGCCCCATCTTCATTTTATTGTCCAATCCACCATCATATTCTTCATTTGGTCACATCATATGTCCTTTCAAATTATCTCTTTTAGGTTTCTACCATTTTTTCATTTTGTTACCACCATAATCTTAGATTTCTCTTTAAAGGAATGCAAGACTTTTTATGCACATTGTCATTCATTCATCATCATTTCAATTCTTGACAATTATAATGCACTCATACATTTTCTTGATTTATTCTAGGGATGTAACAATGAGAGAACACAAGGTGAATTATGGTAAAGATAATCAATAAAAATCTATTTTGGTACAAAACAAATGGGAAAGGAAATAAATTGGATACATGTCATTGAGATGAATGGTATGTCCAAATGATGAATATTCAGACAATTCTCAACATTAATCTAAGATTTTTTTTCAAAAACTCATTCCATTTACTGTTGAAGTCATTTTGAACTTAGTGAACTTTGCCTTAATCTTTGAGAGATCTTTAAATGTCTTTGATCTTCCATTCATGTGAACCATTTGACCTAGATCTTTTTCTACCAAAATCACCCTTTTCAGGTTTTCAATTTGACTATCTTTTTTTTTTCATTTTCTCATTTTTTTTTCTTTTTTCCTCTATTTTTTCTTTTTTTTTTTTTTTTTTTTTCATCATCTTTTTTTTTCTTATTTTTCATCCATTGTTGATATCTTCCATACATCAAATTTTAGAGCAATGTAGCATGATTTCATTATTTCATCATGAGCATGCATTTGCCTAATATATGATCATTCAATTTGAACATTCACACTTGATCCAAATGGACTTTTCAAGGTTGTAATGTAGGTCAAGGTGAGGGGTCATAAAAGAAATGGATATAATAGGCTCAAAACATGTATTAAAAAGGTTCAAAACCAAAGGATCATTTGATACAACTTGGCATTTTACCTCCACATCATTTCACTACTTTTTTTCTTTCTTCACACAAAGGATTCTCATTATTTTACCCCAAATCATGTATGGCATTTATTTTTCTTTTGCTTTTCTTTTTCTTTCCATCTTTGAGACCTTTTGTGATATTTTTTCAAAAATTGCCCTCTAGTGTAGAGGGTGATCCTTGGTTGGGTTCTTAGAAAAAGAAATTATAATAGGTTCAATGGTTTTTCGAATGGTAAAAGAAATATGGCCATTTTTCATCTCAATTGTGAATACTTTTCTTGAACATCATCTATTGAACAAAGCTCATGAACCTATCTAAAAGATTGCACATCTTCAAGACATATCTATTTCACCTCTGGTAACAGTTTACTTTTTTGCTCAAACCATCTCCTTATATTAATATGGATGAGTTTTCAAAATTAAATCTCAAAATTATTGTTATCATTGTCTAAATATTCATCATCTAAAATTTGAGAATGGGAATGTAAAGTTATGAAAGGTAACAGAGCATGGAGTAATGGTCGAGTGAAAGAGAAAATGTAATGAAATGCATTAACTTGCCTTTATTAAAATGATAACAAGTGAAATCATATTGCAAAAAAGAAATCCTAACATTACTTTAAAAGAACTCTTAGAATGACAAGTAGTATTCAAATAGTTTTAACCTCCTTCTTTAAAATCATGCCCCTGTGCAATCAGGTGAAGGATTTTTATCTCACCCCCTTGATTCATTGCAACTCTTTAGGCTTTTTGAATTAACATATTCTTGATTCTCATTCAGAGCATTGACATTATGATTAGGCAATGGATTACCACTAATATTAGGTATTGTTGCTCTTCCTTTATCAAAACTTACCATTCCATCCTTGATTAACTGTTGCACCTTATGCTTTAGAGCAGTACAATTTTCAGTGAAATGGCCAGCAATTCCATAGTGGTAGTCACAGTGAACTATAGGATCATACCACTTAGGATAAGATGGCTTGAATAGCTCCACACAACTTAGGGGTAATCAGGTGGCTATTATAGACCTCTCAGTATAACTTCGTATAAGTCATAAGGATTGGATCAAATACGAGCTTTTCTCGAATAGTCCGTTGCTCTCGTGAACCACTTTTCAGGCTAATAGGATGAATTTAGGGTCTTGCAAGAGTTTGACTGTTAAGGCTGTATATGGGAGCTTGGAGGATAAAAGTGGGCTGTTATATGGATGAATTAGGTGGTTGTGGGGCTGGTTAGTATGGATAAGATGAAGTATGGAGAGTAATCTGAGGGTCTATAGGGTTGATATCCCCTTAACTATCTGTCAAAGCCTACAACTTGAGCTTCAGTCTCTTTCTTCTTGGGTGCCTTCTTGGTTTTTCCTCCTTTTAGCTTGCTATTTTTAATGGCATTCTCAATGATTTCGCCTAAAATCATCATGTCAACGAAATTCTTTTTGGCATTCTCTATCATCTTTTCATAATATGAGGATTTCAAAGTGCTGACAAATAATACGGTGGTCTTCTTTTCATTCAAAGAAGGTTGTACCTGAGTAGCAATATCCCTCCACCATCGAGCATATTTTTTGAATGATTCAGTTGCTTTCTTCCTCATATTCTATAAAAAAAGATGATCATGTGCCAAATCTATTATATGCTGGTATTGACTAATGAAAACATGAGCCATATTGCTCCAAGAATGAATACGGATCCTGTCCAACTGGACATACCACCTAGCAGTAGAACCAGTGAGGTTATCTTGAAAGACATGCATCAAAAGCTTTTCATTATATAGCCATTTTTCGACAGTACATAGTAATGTGAGTTTTCGAACACCTTGTACCATCATATTTATCAAACTCTGGCACTTTAAACTTTAGAGGGATAACCATATCTGGGACTAAATAGAGTCCATCAACATCGGTAGAACTATAAAAACCCACTCTTTCCACTACTCGTAGCCTTTCCTCTAACAAGTTTATCTTTTGTTCAGTTTTTAAGGCTTCTACAAGCTCCTTCTCTTTGGGCCTCAATTTTCCCTTTTTTTTATTCTTTTAGATCATCCAAATTAGGGACTGATATTGGTTCTACTACGTTTTCAGTAAAGAGAAAATTTATATAACTTTGGCACTGTCTTTGATTTGAATCTCATGGCATTCTGGGATATGTGTACCCTACAACATAGGTGAATTGCTGTGATGGTGGACCTTGTGTAGATTAGACTTGATGTGGCTTGAAACCAGGAGGGTACAGTTGGTCATCCTCCTCTTGTAAGGGATGATCTTGTTGGCTAGCATTCTCTTCTATTGCCTTCCCCTTGTTTGACTTGTTCAAAGCCTCTAAAATCTTATTCAACTCCCTTTCTAACTTCTCATGAGCTTTCTCTATTCTTTCGAGACGATTGAAATTTTCTTGTTCCATTAGTCTGGCTTGAGCTATTGTATTGTATTGGTGACTGGGGTTGCTTGGTGGAGCTATCTTTGAACCTTTAGTACCACAATTATGATTAGCTATGCTATGCTTTATGTATGATACATTGATGCATGAATGAAACATACATTTTTATGGATGAAATCTAATATGAAATGGATGCAAATGATTGTGTTAAAACATGATCATGAAAATAATGCAAATGCATAAAATCAGACAAACAACATAGTTAGTTTCATAGATGAAATAAAAGTGATGCCGATGCATAATGTTACATATGATAATGAAAATGATGCACAAAGTCAGACAATCAAAATGATTAGATAAACACCCTTTTTTATGTCCTAGTTTCAGGGTATATCTATCATTAGGTAGAAATGGCTCTATCTTAGGGTTAGGCAATTCTAAGGTTCACTATATGTAGTTCAAGGCTAAAGTCTAAAGGTTCCCAAATTGCTTCTTACATCATTGTCCGTCACAAACTAGTAAGGCACCCCAATCCTTACCATTTACTAGCTATAAACGAAAAAGGTTCAATTTGAGTGGGAGCATTTCACTAGCCACTGTGGAGGCATTAAACCTCACAAAAGCAGTAGGTACTTTACTCCCTCCTAGAGGGACGGAGCTCAGGTATAGAGCTCATGTTATGCATATGCATATGAATGACATAATTAATAAAGTAAATAAACATGAATGAATAAAAAATCTATACAAAAAGGTTCAATTTTATTAGGCTTTTCGATAACACAAATTTATTTGCTGGCCTAACTCTCAGACATCCCCAGTAGAGTCGCCAAGCTGTCATAACGTCTAGATCTGGGGATCCATCCTTAGACATTGACTTAAGGAGTTGCCACCAATTTTTTTTATCTAGGTGCGATTGGCCACCTAAGGAATCTATCCTTTCATGGAACGCCTAAGTTTAAGGGTCCATAAAAGAATAGATTCAGGTCTACTAATCAGAACAGGGTTCGGGAGTTTGGTTACGTGTGAGGAAGGTTATAGCACCCTCACAACGCCCATCGAAAGATGGTACCAGCTTAATTTTGTGTTATCCAATAAGCCTTAAAAATTTACGAAGTAATTAATTATTGGAAATTATTCTCAATTAACTCTAATACTTTTAGTAGAAAATTGAAAAAATTCCCTCACCTCAAGAGTATGCAAGAAAACTACTGTTTCACTTGCAGAGACTCTATCGTCAGATTATTTAACATTAAAAAAAATTCAAGAAAATAAAAAGGAAAAAGAAGAAAAAAAAATGATTGCTTTTGTACAGGGAAAATTGACACTTTCAACTTTTTCTCAAAATATTTTTTAGAAATTTTAATTTCGAGGAAAATTAATACTTTCAACTTTTCCTCAAAGATTTTTTTTTTTGAAAGCTTATTTTCAAGAAAAATTGATAGTTTCAACTTTTCCTCAAAAATATTTTTTCAAAAAAAACTTATTTTCAAAGAAAATTGATACTTTCAACTTTTCCTCAAAAATATTTTTTAGAAATTTTATTTTCAAGGAAAATTGATACTTTCAACTTTTCCTCAAAAACATTTTTTTAAAAATTTATTTTTAAGGAAAATTGATACTTTCAACTTTTCCTCAAAAATATTTTTAAAAAATTTTATTTTCAAGAAAAATTGATACTTTCAACTTTTCTTTAAAAAAATATTTTTTAAATCTTTTTATCTTCAAGGGTCATTTAAAAGATGCCCGACAAATCAAAATTCCCTGTGAAATAGTTTAAACTTACTTGGTGTCCAACACAAGAACAAATGAACAACTTTCTGCACCACATTTGCTTACGAGATTGTGACAGATTTAGGTGCATCGATTCTCGGTGTTTTACTTCCTTTTTGGCTTGTTACATTGCCTGACTAGTTTTCTTTCTTTCACTTTCTAGTTAGCGCTCTGTCCCACAGCTTCTACCATTGCTTGATAGAGGACTGGTTACGCAAACACCAAGACCGAGGAACATCTAATCGGGAAGTTAAGAAATATCCCCCATTATCTAAGGCGAGAAAAGAGGCGATGGTAGTAAACGAAGGCAGGAAAGCTATCCTAATCAAACTAGTCGGTAACAGGATCGAAATACATATATAATGTTCCGACAGAGTCACCCATCTTCTTCTCAATAGCAAACCTAGTCACTTCAACCACTAGGTGAGGCGTAGCATGGGCAATCTCCTGGCAACCTTCCAGTACTGTTATCGTTGAAGCTGCTCTATCTGCAATCAAGTTGCTTGAATGCAGTGCCAAAGCACTCAAAGCATCAGCAGCTGCCTTCCACGTCACCCAATCTGTGCTCCCAAGTTATTCATGGATGCTTTGTAGCAAGGATTCAAAGTTTTGAAGTGCAATTGTTCCCACCTGTGACAAACTCGCCACTACCGATAAAAGGAAAGCCTTAGCCATACAATTCTAATTATTTAACAGCTTGCAGATCCTTGGACACAACTTCTGAAAAACAGCCAAATGAGGAGCAGTTGCACATTCCACCATCTTAGCTATACACGTTGCTGCACTAGATTGCACCCCGCATCAGTGACTTGACCTTGTACCATGACTTACACACCAATGAGGCAACGTTTCGATCCCACCTCGACGTAACAAAGTGGAGCACATTTTTCAACATGTTCTCTAGAACCTGGTCTAGGTACGATGATTGAAACTTTGGGTGACCCACCATCCAGGCTATTGCTAGCTGAAGCTCTTCTTGAAGCAACTTGCCCATTTTTGGAAGTACCAAATGCGGGGAAATCCCAATCATCATACATTTTAGATCTCCAAGAAGGTCCCCTTACCCTCAAACCTGGAGCAATTCCATCAGATTGGACAAATCTTTCTCCAAATGGAATTCACCCACTGAACTTGGAACTATAGTCAGAGAAGCCATTATACTTCCCTAAAGGTCTTTAAGCACTTCTTGGGTCATGGATGGGGAGGTCACCAGGATACCAATCCTGCTCCCAAGTTGGAGTTTCACAACTGGCCCATAGGTATAAGCTAGTACAGCAAAGTAAGAGTGAAGGTCAAGGTCAATAAAGGGAAGGTTTCCCACCAAAGGGAAGCCTCGAAGGCTTGGTGGCGATAGGGGCTTCCCCTTTTGTTTTGCTTCTGTTTTCTCCCCCTTTTTTTCTCTATTGCTGTGAATTGTAATGATATATAAAACCAAGTGATTGTGTTTCAGTTCAATTCTGATTATCATCCAAAGCTAAAGATTAGCATCTCTAATATTTTTTTATAACAATCATCACCAAGCCTAATCTTATTCTTTCAGCTTTTTTAAAAAAAAAAATTAACCTGATAATAGAGAAAGAAAAAGAAAATAAACAATATATAGACCATAAAATAAAAATAAAAAAATGATAAATATGAAATAAAAAATCTAAAATAAAAATGAATAAAAATCCCTATGACCGAGCTTAAATTAGTCTCAAGTGACAAAGGATCCCGGACAAAATGGGGTGTTTACAATTTTTAATATTTTTTTTAAATTTATTATTTTTTTCCTAAAACAATACATTGGTTTCTTTATTGTATAGGTAATTATCTATTTTCAAATTTTTAAATTGATAAATATTTAGTAATCTGTATCATGTTTAGTATTTAATTTAAAGCATAAATTTGCAAATTGATTTTAATTTTATGCTTTATGATTAACTTCCATAAATAAGTTATCTGTAAATTCCAAATTTATCATTAAAAAAATAAAAATTAAGTAGTGAATTAAAACCAATTAGGAAAACCAAGCACATTATCTATGTATAAAACCAATTAGGAAAATCAAGCATATTATCTGCATTATAGAGGGAATAGCCCCATTTGGAAACACAATTGGTTAAAACAGAATTTGAATAACACTACCATTGGCCTAAGTTAATAGAAAAAAAAAAGAACTAAAGACCATGTACTGATCATGGTCAAAGCATGCCAAGAAATGAAGGTTCCAATAAAATAGGACCATTGCAAATTAGAATTAGTCTTCAAAATGCAAAATTGGAAAAATAAATGTTTGCCATCGCTATTGATATATTGATTCTTGACAAATCATATTGTCATTTATGGTTTATTATTACCTGATTTGCTAACTTTTATGTGTTATTTTGGTCAAACATAATGGTTAACAAAAATTGCCAATAACAATATGTTGAATTTCAGTCAAAATAAATAGCTAAAGTATCAAACACACCATTTAATTTGATGGTAACTGTTTCTATTATCATAACCCTACTTGATAGTTATATATCCTTTATTATGCATCAGTCAACAACCTCCATTAACCAAACTTATTTGTTTTTCAACAGTCTTTCTACAATAAAAAAATCATCTGCATCAGCCAACAACTTCCATCAACAACCCATTTGATTGTTTTTCAAGAGTCCTATAATAAAAAAACCATCATATCACTAAGAGATTTAATTTTCATAATCAAGGAGATTTCGACCTTCTCTTGATATGCACATTAACCATTTCATTCATGAGAAACTCATCTATTGATTTCATTCCTCATCAATCAGACTATTATTTTATAAGATCTATGTTTTGTATTTAGTTTTGATTTGGGTTCTTATTCAGAGAGGTTTTCAGCTTTCATCTCTGCTTTCAAATATGTGTTTTATATCTTGTTGGATTTTGATCATAATTTGTTGTCTTCTTTATTGGCAAATTTATTTTCATGAGCTTTAGGATTCACAACCAGAGATCATGTTTCCAAGTATGCCTTCTTCGAGGGTAAAACTTATATGACTACACCAGGCATCATCTTCATCAACCTCAATTGAGGCATCAGTTACTAATTTTAATTTTAGTGTTTTATAATCAAATAAAAAATAATGGTGATTGCAAACCACTTTCAGGTAATTCCCTATGTAGTTGGTCATGCTATTTTCAAGTTATAATAATTCTTTCATGAAGCTTTATATGTATTAAATAAAATATTAGTAACATAACTAGTCATTGAGTACATCTCATCTTTAGAGTTAACATAATCAAATAGGACATTAAAGTTTTAAAGACAAATTTGTCTATCTCTATTCATCTTTCTTAATCATTTCATATGATTATTTCATGGATGGTTTTTGTAATCTATGTCGCAAATATATGTTACAACCAAAACAAGATCCTAAGAAGGCTGATGGAGGTATAAAGGCTTCAGAAGATTAAATAACTTGCACTATTTGTTTAGATCAAGAATAAGGGGAAGCTTGATCAAAGCTTGCCATGTTTGCATTAGGTTCTATTGTTACAATTTACCCATGTTTTCCTCTAATGATAAAATAGTGTACAGTTAGGTTGTATTGGGTTTTGCTATCTTTTTTTCATTTGATATGTTTATAGTCATCTGGATTTGATATTTTAATTTTTTTTATGCATGCTTTTGCTGAAGGATCTTTCCATATCTAGTTTCCTTTTACAATAAGATAAGTTGAAACTAGTACTGCAATAGAATCACATGCACCATTGATTGAAATAAAAATTTTAGCTTTTTAATTCTTAATTTTAGTGTAATTTGACTATTATTTTAGTTTGTTCTTTAGCATTTCTTAGCAAAAATACTCCTAAAATTACTATTGTCTTGTATGTAGGGGTAATTGAAGAAGATGAAGAATTTTGAACATAAAATGGAGGATTTTGGTGCTAATGGCCTTCATTAGTGTTAATTGGTCACATTGATAATTAAGGAGTTTTTTTTTTAACCTTTCTTGCTTGAATTTTTTTAGCTTTATTTTATTAGATTTTTTTAAGTAAAACTTGTGATAGAAATACTCATTAAGTGTTTAAATTTTTTTATAGAAAAAAACTATAATAAAAAGAATGTGGATATGCATGAAAGATCAAGCTAGTACAAGGTTGATTAAGTTGGGTTGGAGTGTGCCAAATTGGAAGGTCGATATGGCATTTTTAAATGAGATGATTAGCTAAATGAAGTGACCTAATTGAAGCTTATACACATGAAAGAATGAAAATGTAAAGCTGATTAAAAAATCTAAGCGCTAGTGTCATGCCCTAGGCGGGCACACCAGTAACCAAGGTGTCATGAGCCAACCTTGTATAGGGCCATGACCGGGGCTTAGGTTGTCATGAGCCACCTATGTATAGGGCCATGGCCGAGTATATCTCTTGTGCTAGAAAAAGTGTCCCTATTTCAAACATTGTAATGGTTAGTGGTAGCATAGCTCTAAAATCTCTAAGGCTCTTTAGGGGGGGTGAGCCGCAGCGTATTGTTGGGCTGTCTCACCGATTGCTATGCGGGCTTAGGCCATCCAGCAAGGGTTGCCCCCTGGCCCTGGTGATGGTGGGAAGTTTCGATGTATGATTCTCGATTATAATAAAATCCACCTCGATTAAATGTCTCGAATGTTACCTCGATGTGTTTTTCTTTTTCTCGATATGGATGTGCCTTCTTGTGTGTGTGCTTAAGATTGATCTTGATATATTGTGCCTTATTGTGAATGCTTGGGACTAACCATGGTTTATGGTTATTTGTTCAGATATCGAACTGTTGAAGGCTGACTTGGATGGAAGCATCCATTCAAGTGCCGCACGATCTATTGCTTGTTGAGAGAAAGCTTAGTCTGTGACACGTGGTATCAGAGCACGATTGAAAAGTGCTAGAAATGGAAAAGATGGCCACAAGTGGTGGACCCAATTACCAATAGAGAATTGAGGAACTTGAGGCCACGGTGGCCACAATGAAAACTCACATTGTGACTAAAGATCGAGTGAGGGAGATCGAGACAGCCCAACGGGAGTTATCCGATACTCTCTACAACGTAAGTGAGGAGGTTAGAGTTGCCTTAAATATTCTCCAAAAAGAGTTTGAAGAGCTCAGAGCACAGGTGAGCATCTTACAAATGGTTGTGGCCAGATCAAGTTCGAGCTCAACGAAAAAGGGAAAAAGGCCCAAGGTGCCGGAGCCTCGATGCTACGAGGGGGCAAGGGATGCTAAGGAGCTTGAAAATTTCTTATTTGACATGGAGCAGTACTTTCGAGCTGTACACACGGATTCAGAAGAAAATAAGGTAGCAATGGCGTCGATGTACCTCACAGGGGATGCCAAGCTATGGTGGCGCTCCAAGTTTATCAATGACGAGTGTCCGATTAAGACTTGGATTGACCTGAAACGAGAACTGAAAAACCAGTTTTTCCCTTGAGAATGTGGAGTATATGGCTCGAAGGAGACTTCGAGAATTGGTGCAAACAAGAACAGTGCGAGAGTTTGTAAGGAGCTTTTCTACCTTGATGTTGGATATTCGAGACATGTTCGAAAATGACAAGATGTTTTATTTTCTTGAGGGCCTCAAGCCTTGGGCCAGGACAGAACTACAAAGATAAAAAGTGCAAGACGTGGCCATGGTCATGGCTGAGTTGAACGTCTCCACGATTATAATGATGGCTCCTCAAAATGGAAAAATCATCCATCAGCTGGCAGTAGCTTCAACTTTAAGAGTGAGGGAAAGATAACTAGGTTGGACCGGCCCTTCAGTGGGGGATCAGACAGGAGGTCTTTTGGTCGAGATAACACTCAACCCAAGACAAGCAACGCAGTAATTTTCAAGCCTAGGCAACTGCTAGCTTGCTTTCTTTGTAAGGGGCCGCACCGGATGGTCGAATGCCCCCATAGAGGAGCCCTTAATGCCTTAAAGGCCTCATCTCAAGAGTCCGTAAAAGTGTCAGAGAGCGTTGGAGAAGATGAAGAGGAGCCAGCTAGGATGGGTTCAATAAAGTTCCTCAATGCCTTTCACACCCAACTGAACACAATAAAGAAAGAGCAGGGTAGAGGCCTAATGTATGTGAACTTAATGATCAATAAGAAGGCCATCAAGACCATGGTAGATACGGGTGCAACCAATACCTTCATCACACCCGAAGAAGTAAAAAGGGGTGGTCTTCAGGTTAGCAAGGACTATGGACGAATGAAGGTGGTCAATTCACCAGCCTTTGCTATCAATGGAAGTTCTAAGAGTGTGGCAACCAAATGAGGCCATGGGAAGAGAAGGTAGACTTTACAGTTTCCCCCATGGATGACTTTGATGTCGTCCTCGGACTGGACTTCATGATGTTGGCTCAGGTGATCCCTATCCCCGCTACTAGCTGCTTGTTATTCTTAGGGGAACACCCATGCGTGGTGCTAGCCAATATCTTACCAAAGAGTGGGAAGAAAATGATTTCAATTTTACAGTTCAAGAAAGGGGTCAAGAGAGGGGAACCCTATTTTATGGCCATACCGATCTACAAAGAAGGTTCAGGAATGGAACCGATACCTGATGGCGTGAAAAAATGTTGGAAAAATTCGAAAAGGTGATGCCAGAGATGTTGCCTAAGGTTCTACCCCTTCAACGAGCAGTGGACCATGAAATTGAGCACCTTCTAGGAACGAAACCCCCTGCTAGAGCTCCTTACCGCATGGCCTCACCAGAGTTGGTCGAACTAAGGAAACAACTAGATGAGCTTCTATAAACCGGGTTCATTAGACCATTAAAGGCTTCTTTCGGAATACCAGTGCTATTTTAGAAGAAGCATGATGAGAGTTTACGATTATGTGTTGACTACAGGGCCCTGAACAAAGTCACTATGAGAAACAAATATCCCATCCCTTTTATAGCAAATTTGTTTGATCAATTGAGCCGGGCCAAGTACTTTTCCAAATTGGACTTGAGATCTGGCTACCATCAGGTCAGAATCGTCGAGGGAGATGAGCCAAAGACCACTTGTGTAACACTGTATGGTGCATTTGAATTTCTTGTTATGCCCTTTGGACTGACCAATGCTCCTGCCACATTTTGTACAATGATGAATCAGGTGTTCCATGACTACCTAGACAAATTTGTAGTCATCTATTTAGACGACATAGTGGTATACAATGCCACTCTGGAAGAACATTAAGAACACCTGCGCCAAGTGCTTCGAAGGTTACAGGACCACCAACTGTACGTGAAAAGGGAGAAGTGTGCATTTACTTAGACCCAAATCCATTTTCTCGATCACATTGTCGAACGTGGCCACATTCGAATGGACACGAAAAAGGTTAGGGCCATGAAGGAGTGGATAACACCGAAGAATTTTAGTGAACTCCGCTCAGTTTTGGGACTAGCCAACTATTATAGAAGGTTTGTGAAAGGGTACTTTCGTAAGACCACGGCCCTTACGGAGCTATTGAAGAAGGAGCATAAATGGTGTTGGACGAATGAGTGCTAAGAGGCCTTTGAGGGATTGAAGAATGCTATTATGAAGGATCCCATCTTAGCTCTCCCTGATATTGAAAAGCCTTTCGAAGTTTAGACGGATGCATCTGATTTTGCTATTGGAGGAGTGCTTTTACAATAACATCACCCGATAGCATTTGAAAGTAGGAAGCTAAGCGAAGCTGAGAGGAAATATATGGCTAAAAAAAAAGAGCTCCTGGCGGTAGTTCACTGTTTGAGGGCTTGGCGACATTATTTGTTGGGTTCACACTTTGTCATGAAGATAGACAATGCGATCGTTAGCCACTTCCTCACCTAACTAAGGCTTACAACAAAACAAGCTAGATGGCAAGAATTTTTAGTGGAGTTCGACTTTTGTTTTGAACACACCGTTGGAAAGACCAATCAAGTGGCCGATGCATTGAGCAGGCGAACAGAGTTAGCGACCCTTAAAATAATTGCCCCAATGGTGACTAGCAGAGCCATGACAGACATTCGTAAGTTGATTAGAGATCATTTAGGGAATGACCCGCAGGCCAGTGCCATCCTGAAGCTAGTGGAAGAGGGGAAGTCCAAGTGTTTCTGGTAAGAAAATGGGGTTTTGTGGACCAAGGGGCCTCGATTGTTTGTGCTAAGAGCAAGAAGTCTGAGACAGATTCTGATGAGGGAATGTCATGACACACCATGGGCTGGCAACGCACTTTGGCGTTATTGAAACAGGGATACTATTGGCCTCACATGCGACAAGTTGATGGACTATACAAAGACTTGCCTCATTTGCCAACAAGATAAAGTTAAAAAAAAGAAACCTGCAGGCATGCTTGAACCACTATCGGTACCCGTCAGACCGTGGGAAAGCATCTCTCTTGATTTCATTTCAAGCTTACCCAAGGTTGGTGATCTTGAAGCTATTTTGATGGTGATTGACTGGTTCTCTAAGTACACCACATTCATTTCCGCCCACAAGTATTGTACAGTGGAAGACACAGCTCGATTATTGTTTAAACATGTGATCAAATACTGGGGCCTCCCTCAAAACATTGTCAGCGATAGAGATCTGATATTCACGGGGTCCTTCTGGAGAGAACTTTTCAAGATATTGGGGTCCTAACTCAATATCTCCTTAAGCTACCACCTTCAAACTGACAGTCAAACGAAACAGTTCAATGGATTACTAGAGGAATATTTAAGGTACTTTGTTCAAGCCAATCAGAAGAACTGGCCTTCATTATTGGACGTTGCTTAACTTTGTTTTAATTCTAACAAAAGCTCTTCCACCAACAAGAGCCCATTTGAGGTGGTCACCGGGCAATTACCAAGGCTACCCCACACTTTCATGAAACAATATGGAGGGAAAAATCGGAGAGCTTTCAACCTCGACAAGGAGTGGAAACAAAACACGAAGATTGCACAAGCCTACCTGGAGAAAGCATCGAAGCGAATGAAGAAATGGGCAGACAAAGATCGTAGGGCTCAACAATTCCAAGTTGGTGATTTGGTTATCGTTCGGACTAGTCCTTGAACAAATCAAATTCTTGAGAAAGAGAGATCGTAGACTAGTGCGCAAATATAAGGGTCCAGTGAAGATCCTTTCCAAGGTGAGAAATTCTTCTTACAAAATCGACCCACCAAAGTGGATGAAGGTGCACCCAATATTTCATGTGAGCAACCTAAAACCTTTCCATGCAGATCCTATAGATGCTAGCCGAAGGGAGCTAACCAGAGCTGCCATCACCATGAAGCCACCCTCAGAGCGTCGAGTCGAAGAGATCTTAGCCGACAAGGAAACCAAGATATCTCGAAGATTAGTTCGGGAATACTTAGTGAAGTGGGAGGGATTAGGACTAGAAGAAACCAATTGGGAAAGAGAGCACGACCTCCAGAGATTCAAAAGGAAGATTGAAGAATTTCAAGCTAGCAAGTCGACGAGGACGTCGATAGAATAGGTGGAGGAGGATGTCATGAGCCAACCTTGTATAGGGCCATGACTGGGGCTTAGGTTGTCATCAGCCACCCATGTATAGGGCCATGGCCGGGTAGATCTCTTGTGCTAGGAAAAATTTCCCCATTTCAAACATTGTAATGGTTAGTGGTAGCATAGCTCTAAAATCTCTACGGCTCTTTAGGGGGGTGAGCCGGCAGCGTATTGTTGGGCTGTCTCACCTGTTGCTATACGGGCCTAGGCCATCCACCAAGGGCTGCCCCCTTGGCCCTGGTGATGGTGGGAAGTCTCGATGTATGATTCTTGATTATAATAAAATCCACCTCGATTGAATGTCCCGAATGTTGCCTCGATGTGTTTTTCTTTTTCTCGATGTGGATGTGCCTTCTTGTGTGTGTGCTTGAGATTGATCTCGATATATTGTGTCTTATTGTGAATGCTTGGGACTAACCATAGTTTATGGTTATTTGTTCAGATATCGAACTATTAAAGGCTGACTTGGGTGGAAGCGTCCATTCAAGTGCCGCACGATCTATTGCTTGTTGAGAGAAAGCTTAGTCCGTGACACAAGGCCTGTGCACTAGTGGCCTAGGCTAGAGCACTAAAAACAGAGGCGGGGGTTTGTGCAATATTCATGCCAAAAGCATCAGGACTGCCCGCCCATCAGACCAAGGCCATACCCGCATCATGCCAACACCGTACCTAGGTGGACCTAGGGGAGTGAGACCGATCCAAAATCATCAATAAGCATATAGCATTGGCAGCACACAGCAGTAGATCTGATCAACCCTTAAAATCAAGGGGGATCCTTAGAATCAAGATGTAATCTATATTTTAATGTGTAATCTCTTATTTTTAGAAATTATATAATCTATTGATTTTAGGAGTAGCCATACCAATACTGAGGCATCAACTATAAATAAAGAGTCACCCCACCTTATTTGTATCATTCAACATTCAATAATCTACAGAGCATTCCAACATTCTCTTATTTTCCTAGTTTGCGTATTCTGCATGATTATTTCATAGGTTGACTTAAGCATACGAAGTTTAATCCCATCTAAGACCGTACATATTTTGGCTTCAAACCAGAGCCCATGACACTAGGACCAACCCTGGTGTGGACTTCAAGACTTAGACACATACCAAGGCTGCGGCACTAACAGGTATCATGCAGGCTCAAGAATGCACCTGCAGATAGGACCCTAGGTCCTGCCCCTTTTACTATAAATAAAGGATAGGACTAGCCATGAAGGGTACTCAGTTGTTAGCTTTTAAAAATTCTATTTTTTTCTCTCTCTGCATTTTCTTAGATTTTCTCAGCTTTCAAACAACTATTTTACAATTTCTTTCATTGAAATTTTCTATCAAATTTTAGGTTTCTATATATTTTCTTGTGAACTTCTCAAATCTTGAATAAACTGCTAATTCGTAACTAGTTTTGAGATCAAATCAGCTTATTTCCATTCACTTCTAAAACTGTTTTAAGGAAATGATTAGGTAAGGTTCAATCGGTGTTTGTATTAAAATTCCAACAATTCTTGTTAGATTTTGTTCATAATCATTTTACTGATTCATCATATACATTTCTTCAACATATAGAAATCTAGGCTTATACTTGTAGCAAAGGACGCTAGAGTGAAGCTGAGAGGTGCCAGACGTGAAATCTGGCTTCTGTTTGGTGCAGTTCTGGTTCTCTCGTGGAGCTGTGTTTGTTCCTTCTTCATTTTAGATATATTACTTTATGTCTTAGTTGATAAATTTTGATTGATGCTATTAATTTTTCTGAAAGTCAGTGGCTATTTGGATTAAATAGCTAGGAATACATTCTGTTTAATGTCATGAGTGCATTGTTGGACGTTAAAATGTTGAGCCAAATTTTTGTATAGTTCCTTTGATCTGTGTGTTGATTCTTGTTGAATACTTGTTAATGAAGATGTTTGTTAACTCATCTAAAGATTTCTTGTAGCTAATGTTCATATTTTAATTTTTTTTTATGAAAATGGTGCGATTGGTTCATGCATGCATTGAAACAATTTCTAGTTGGGCTAATTCTCCTGTTATAACATTTATTGCTGTATTTTTCTTTTGCAGTCTAGTTCTTCAATGGTTCTTATAAAAATTTAAGTAGATATATTGTCATATGCTTAGCTTATTAACACTCTGTTTCATATTTTTATCCACTGTTCATGCACATACGTATTCATGCAACAGTTCACGTGAATTTCACTGGATGTTTAAGTCTTCTTTTCCTTTGCATGTTAAATCTTAGTTACCTTTTTAGCTATTCATTCAAGTTCATTTAACTTTAGGTCATGTTTACATTGAGGAAATTCATATCATGTTTAATGGTTGATGCATGTTTCTTGCAATCTCATGTTTGCATTTTAGATTTCCATAAAACTTGCACTCAATTTATGTAGTTTAGTTTTCATAAATACTTGCATATAATTCTGCATCTAGGAGGTATACATATACAGTCTTTGTATTTGTTCATTAGGTATAAAGCGAGTTTTGGTGCACACACATTCTTGTTGGCAGCACACGTTGTTCTTGGCATTATTTGTTCTTGTTGGCAGCATATGTTTTTGGTGGTAGTACTTGTTTGTGTTGGCAGCATTGCCATGGTGTGATGTTCATGCTTCATTGTTGATTTCATGCATTATCAATTTTTTTTTAGTTTCTGTCTAACACTTAAGTAATACCTTAGTTCATTTAGATTGAGTTCTAGGGTTTCAAAATCATTTTAGGGTAATTTTCAAAAATTATTTTTTTCTTTTTCTTTTTCTCATTTTAGAACTTTAGGTATTATTTTCAAGTACTTTTATCATTTTTTTTTTTTTGCTTTTTAGTTTTGTAGTTTATTACATGTTTGTGAATTTTTAGAATTGATGATCTAATATTTAGAGGATAACTAGACTATTTGCGGTACAATTTTAATTGGAATTATCTTCGTTAATTATTTCAATTGTATTCTATTTTCTTAGTTTAATTTTTTTTTTTTTATGATTAGTTTCTTTAGTTGATTTTCCATACTTAATTGTAAAAAAGTTTTTTATTTTTCTTTTAAAAATTGATTGACTGAACCAACTTTAAATAATGTATGGGGATAAACAGTACTTAATTTAGGAACCTCTATTGCTAATCTTCAAGGGATCAACATTCAGACTCTCTAGTCTCTATTATTACTTGATGGCCTATACGCTGCAAAGTTTTCCCAATCAACCATGCCATCTTTCTGGCACTGGCGACAAGCCTTCACCAATAAAAATATCGCTTTCAGGATAGATGCCTGTATTAAAGGCCTCAAAAATAATGTCATCACCAAATCCACCTACAAGCCATAGCCTAGTATGTCTCTTCAATACAAGTAATGTTAGGTTACAAGTGGTGTGAAGGTGGCCAAATGATTCAATGTATGTGGCAAGGTGGCGAGAACTTTCAAGGTATGTGATCAAAAGAATCAAGATTGTAGCATAGGATAAACCAGTGAATTTATTAATTTATCAATAGTCAGATTCATTGTAAATGTAAGAAAACTCATTGTAAATATATATTTTTTAAAATTTACGAATAAAATAATAAATTAAATTATTTTATGATTGCCAAAATAAAGTTGTTACGAAAAGTATTTGTATGAAAAGTTGTTACGACAAAAAATCTTAATGCTAAACATTATTAGCAACTATATATGAAAATGTTGCAAAATTTAATAAAGCAATGAAAACAATAGTGTTACGAAAAAGGCTTTTGTAACCAAATTTTATGGTTTCTAAAGTAAAACTAAAATGACATTAATCATTACGAAATATCTTATGTAGCCAAAATAATATTGTTATGAAAAAGATTTTTTTAACCAAAATTTAAGGTTGCTAAAATAAAATTAAAATAATGACATTCAATGGTTACAAAATATGTTATGTAACCAAAGTAATATTGTTACTTAACAATTTTTATAACCAACTTTTATAGTTTTTGAAAAGTATTTTGACAAACGACATTTAATCGTTACGAAATATATTATATAACCACAATCATATAATGACGTAAGAGTTTTTATAACCAAATTTTATAGTTGTTGAAAAAAGTTAAAACAACGGCAAGTAATCGTTACAAAATATTTTATGTAACTAAAATAATATTGTTTTTAGAAGTGTAAATGATACATTAGTACTTATAAATTACTCGAGTTTGACTCGAAAAAACTCAAATTCGGTTCGGTTATTATCGAGTCAAGCTCGAGCTCAAGTAGCTTAACTTATTGATCAAGTCGAGTTCGAACATTCTTATACCCAACTCGAGTAGCTCGCGAGCCTAATCAAACTTTTATATTTTAATATATTTTTATTATTTTAATTAATAAAATATCTCAAACTCAAGCTCAAGCTAGAGTACAATAATCGAGTTTTTGTCAAATATAAAAATCAAACTTATTTTTACATGTTAATCGAGCCTAATTGAGCAAGCTCAAGTTGAGCTTGAGCTAAAAATAAAATTCAATTGAGTTCAAACCAAGTTTCAAGCCTCAAATTTCAAGTCAAACTCGAGCTTAAACTTAATACTGTATTGACTCAAACTCGATCGATTATATCCTTAATTGTTACATAATAGTTTTTGTAACAAAATTATATGGTTGCTAAAATGAAACTTATACAACCCTATTTGTCATCGTAAAATAATTTTTTAGCAACTACATTTTATCGTTATGTAAAAAATTTGGCAACAAAAAAAATATTGTTATGAAAATTTTTTTGCAACCATAATAATAATATTGTGTAAAATATTTTGTAACCAAAATTTGTTGTTGCTAAAAAATTTTTGCACAACGACTTTATCGTTGTGAATATATGGTTTATATGGTAGTAACTAAAATTCATTGCAATATATATTTTTATTAACAACACTATAAGGTATTGCATTAACTCTTAAACAATAGGGTTAATAGCAATGACCCTACAATGACAAAAAATAATTTCAAAATAATTTTAACAATGGTAAATAGATATTTAGCAATGATTTTGACCATTGCTAAATATCAATTTTCTTGTAACTTGGAATTTTATACCAAAAATGCAAGGAATAATTTATATCCCATAACACTTCTCGTTGGGTTCCATTGAAGGCTTAAACAACCATATCATTGGGCTTCATGCAAGATATATCGATGGGTAATCTTGTTAATATAGTCATATGCATGACATTAATTGAAGAGCCATTGTCAATTAGGATCTTAGCCATAGTATGACTCTTACATTTAACAATAATATAAAGAGTCTTGGTGCTTCCTCGATCATTTGGAGAAACCCCATCATCACTGAAAGAGATGTAGTTCAAAACCATCAAATTACCAACAAGATGTTCCACTTACTCAACAGATACGTTATGGGACACATATGTCTAATACCTTCAGTAAAGCATTGCAATAGGACTCAAAACTTAGCAAGAGTGACAATAGTAAGATTCTAGCTGGCATTTTATTCAACTATTCTACCATGTTATACTCACCATGCTGTGTCAACTTCAAAATTTTGCAAGCTTCATTTTCAAAAACTAGCTTTTGGTATTCTTTATCAAGGACTGCCACAGGGTTACTCTAACTTCCTTTTTCCTCTCTAATTTTTGCTTTCTCTTTCTTAGCTTTTTCAAGCATTTTCAGAGTATAACATAACCCACTTTAGGTCATATCTCCTATACCCGTTATGTTTATAGTATTTGGATTAACCATGACCTCACAGTCATATTTCCATGAAATTGGCTTGTTGCTCTGGTATGGAAAAGGTCAAAGAATGCTAATAATCATAATTGGCCTAGAAATAGGGCTCTTCGACATTGGGATTGGCTTCTCATCATAATATATGGTCACTAGTTTATGTATAAATTTTGCTGGCACATTAATGGTAGACACTTCAGCGTTTGTTAAATTTTCTCTTTCTTCATAGAATTCTATTTGACCCGTGTTTATTAACCTTTACACCTTATTGTAGAATTGATCAAAATTTTAAATAGAATGCTTCAAAACATCTTTGTGATAATTGAAATTATCAACCAAGTCAATCATCATATGATAATTATAAGGCTCTACCGGTCCAAGCATACCAGCTTTAACCAAACTTCAAACACTCTTACCATCAAAGTTTTTACTTCATCTTTCTCTTAACATAGCATGCCTAACTATTAATCAAAGTATTTATTACTACTCTAATATCATTTAGTAGAGGATTTCTAATAACATTTAGAGTTCCTTGCATATTGGTATCAAAGTTTAATAATCGACTTTGATTAACCCTTACACCTTGTGCTTCAAAGCAATATAATTTTTTATAAAATGGCTTGCATTCTTGTCATGATAATTACAATGTGCACTGGGATCATACCATTTGAGATATGTAGGTTTCAATGGTTCAATATGAATAAGGGTTAGAAAATTATTTTTAACAAGCTTAGGAAACAAGTCGATGTTTGTCATGGATATAGGGTCAAAAAAAGTTTTCTCTTAAGTTTTTGTAGGTGCTTTTGGGCCACTTCCTTGGTTGGTTTCCATTCTGGTCTAGAAATAGACATTGCAAAGTAGTTGTACATACAGGTGGGCTCTTGAAATGATAGTTGAAAAGGGGATGAATAAGGTAATTGTTGTACTGGCTAATAAAAGTGAGGGATAAATGTCACATTGTTTATGGAAGAGTAACGAGTTTCATACATCGATACGGGGTATGGGGCAAACCTTTGATTTGTTGCCTTACATAGTTCACTACTTGGACTTTACTTTCTTTCTTTATAGCTACTCCACCCTTTTTTTTTTCAATCGTCTCTCTTGCCATTCTTGATGGCATTCTCAATGATCTTACTTAAAATTGCCATATCTGCTAAGTTTTTGAATTCCCTATCATTCTTTCATAATATAGAGCTATTAGGGTATTGACAATGGTTTCTTTCTCTATGAGGGGTGGTTATACTTATGTAGTCATATCTTTCCACCTCTTTAAAGCTCTCGATTACTTTTTTTTTTCATGCTCTACAAAGACAAACTATATAAGGCTAGATCTATGATATGTCAATATTTAGAAATGAATACCTTTGTAAGCTCTTTTCAAAAATAGATAGGTATACATCCTATCTAGTTGAACATACCATCTAGCTATAGAATTCGTAAGACTATCTTAAAATATTTGCATCAGCAACTTTCATCATGAGTATGTATAGATATTTAATTTTGTCCAAGCAAAATCCAACCAACTTGAAGCTCTTAAAATCAAACCCTATTCAAATATGACATTCCCTTAATTTGAACAAGTTGTTAAATTCAAAATTGGGACTAATTTGATAGAAATCCCCAAGGTCAAACTTGGTTAAATAAAGTCATACTTGATCAAAATGAGTTAAAATTAGACAAATCATATTAAACTTGGCTCAATTTTTCAAAATTCAGAACCAAATGAGACTAATATGGCTTAAAAATGATATTTTGGAATTTAACGCACTGCAAACTCTTATTGTACTTTCATAAGGGTAAAATTTATCAAAATACCTTTAAGAGATATTTTTATAAATTGATCTTCTCAAAGTTAGATTTTTGTAAAAACTTTTAGATCATAATTTTATAACATTTCACGAGTTTTGATGCATTAAAAACTCTATTTGTACCTTAAAAGATGTGAAATTCCTAAAATGCACTTTAGGGGTATTTCTATAATTTGACCTTCTCAATGTTGGATTTTCATAAAAAGCTTTAAATCAATATTTAAAATTATTTTATAATTTTTAATGTATTGAAAACCTTAATCGCACCTCTGAAGGTGCAAAATTACCAAACTACCTTTTAGGGGTATTTTTATAATTTGACCTTCTTGTCATAATATATAGATCCATGAACCTATCGCTGGACATAGATTAGAGGAGTCACCACCAATCTTTTTTATTTAAGTGTGATCGACCACTTGATTGAATTTGTCCTATTTAAAGAAGAGCCCTAAGATTGACTTAAACATCTTTAAATAGTAAATTTTGACCTATGAAAACAGAGTTTAGGTTTGAGAGTATAGTTACGCGTAAAAAAAGTTATAGCACCCCCACAGTGCCCATCAAAAAATGGTACTAATTTGATTTCAAATTATCTAAGCCTTAAAAATGTTTATGCTTTTACCAAAATATTAAATATTAAAAATTAGTCTTAAAATTGTCCTAATAATTTGATAGCAATTTAAGATAATTCTCTCATCTCAGGAGTATTCATAGGGACTAGTGTCTCACTCTGAAGAGGCTCCATCATCAGATTTATTAAGGTTTCTTTTATTCTAAAAAAATCAATAAATTCTCCTAATAATTTGATAAGACTTACTTTGGAGCAGATCTCCCAATAATTTGGTGAGATTTTATTGTAAAAAGATTTATAAAAATTTATTCTTTGAGAAAATTCATTAAGTCTCCCAATAGTTTAGTAAGACTTAATTTGAAGTAGTCATCTAATAATTTAGAGGATAGAAATTATTTTTTTACTATTTTTTTATTTTTTATTGAAAATGAATTTATGAAATTTTCTAATAGTTTGATGGATTCCATAAACTTATTTGAAAATATTTTTTCCTTTTCTCTTTTTTCTTTTCTGGTCTTTTATCCTTTATTCCCTTTTTTTATTTATCTAAAAATATTTTTTATTTTTTTTTAAACTTGTTTATTTTAAAAATAAAACAACAAAAAGAATTTTACAAAATAATAAAATTTAAAAATAAAATCAATAAATTTGAAAATTGAAAACAAAATAAAATAAACTAAAAAATCAAAAAATAAAAAAAATAAAATGGAAAGAAAATCTGTGATCAGGTCGGGTCAGAGCATGGGTCGACACACGGGTCAGAGCACAAGTTGGTGCGTGGGTCTTATGTTGTCAAAATGCAATTGTTTTGGGTCATTATATAAGCCACTCCTTCGCATTTTGGCCTTAGAAGCCCCTGTTCTCTCTTTTTCTTTCTACAACTAAATCCTTTGACCTCTCTCTAGAATTCTTCAAGAACTGAAAATCCCACTAGTTTCTAGAAGAGTCACCAAAAAATTCAACCAAAAACTAGGAAACCCATCGATTTTTAAAAACTAACCGGAATATGGTCAAAAAATTCAACTTCCCAACGGAAAGTTCATCGAAAAATTTATGTTCTTCCGAAAAACCCAGATTTTTTCAAAAATCCCAGAAATCCCAAATTTTTTTTAGATTCCCCAAATTTACCCAGATCTCCTCTGAAAAACTCCAAGAAATCTAAGCCTAATCCTAGAAACTTAAATCTAAACCCATAAACTTTTTATCAAACTTCAGCAATCAAAATCCCAAAATTCTAGAACCCACAAATCCCAGTAACCAAAACCCATACCCAGAATCTTTCCAAAGCTTTTCTTCCACTTCTAGTGACTGTGTCTGTTCCTCTTGATTCTTAGTTCAATTTATAAGCATCTTTAGGAGGATTTTTAAGAAGTGGACAAAATCAATCCAAGCTTGAATCCTGGGGTTGGATTATGCCCTAACCCGATTTTAAGTCTAGGTTCTTTTCTAGATTAAATCCAAAATCTTGTGATTTGGTTCTGCATTAAAACTATTGACCATGCAAGATTGAATTCCATTGATTTAGTCGATTCAAAATTTTAGTTTCTTTGATCAATCATTGGTTATGAAAGAAAGAAAGAAAATGAAAATAATAACATAATAATAAACTGATAGACTATATTATAATAATATAAATATACTATAATAATAATAATAATAATATCATGTAATGTGGTGTAATATAATATATTATCCTACTATATATTATACTATAAACTATAATAATATAGTATGCTAAAAATCTACAATTGACCTCTAAACACAAATAGGTGTCTACAACTATCCCTCTTTGCACGTTCCTATTAGATAGGGATGGTGCAAAGACCTAAACACCCACTCTGTTCAAAGAGTCAAAGCAACAAATTGAAAGACAGGGACTGAGCTGCAAGTCAAGAAAATAATCAAAATTAAAAGTTAGGAAGATTGTTTGGACAGAACCGAGATCGAGAAGTCAGAAAGACGATTTGAATTAAGCTGAGATCGAATGACTAGGTTAAAACTGTGAGTTAAAATGATAAAGTGACTAGGATCGAGTCAAGGTAAAAAATGGCTAACGAGATGAAACTATGAGTCAAGAAATGATTAGGACTAAGTCGAGATCAAATGATCGAGATGAAATAATAAGTCGAAAAGATAAAGCGACCAGGACTAAATCGAGGTCGAAGATGGTTGATCAGGACAGAATCACGAGTCAAAAAATGGTCTGGATTGAAACAAGATTGAATGGCAATAACAAAACTATGAGTCAAAAAGATAAAGTGATCAAGATCGAGTTAAGGTTAAAAATAGTTGATTGAGACAAACCACAAGTCAGGAAATGATCTAGACTGAGCTGAGATTGAATGACTGAAACAAAATCATGAATCAAAAAGATAAAGCGACTAGGACCAAGTCAAGGTCAGAGATGTTTGATCGAGACAAAACCGCAAGTAAAAAAAATGATCTGGATTGAATTGAGATCGAATGACCGAAACGAAACTGCAAGTGAAAAAGACAAAGGGACCAAGATTGAGTTGAGATCAAAAATGGCTGATTGAAACGAAATCACGATAAAAAAATGATATAGACTAAGCCAAGATCGAATGACTGAGACGAAACTGTGAGTAAAAAAGATAAAGCAACCAAGACCAAGTCAAGGTCGAAGATGGCTAACGAGATAGAACTACGAGTCAAGAAATGATCTGGACTAAGCCGAGATCGAATGACCAAGATGAAATTACGAGTCGAAGATGGCTGATTGAGATAGAACCGTGAGTTAGGAAATGATCTAGACTAAGCTGAAATCGAATGAATGATAAATGATGATGCAATGATGCAAATACATGTCCTATTTAGGATGCAAATATAAACACAATGTATATAATGCTGATGTCATGAAATTTCAATTACGATGACAAAGTTCTCAAAACTCCACTAGTTTTTCTTAGTACTAATAGTCTTAGAGCAAATTTTGTCAACTAATCCAAACCATTCTTCTCATCTGATCACAACTCATAGGTCATGTCAACCAATCTATCACTGAATTCATTACTAGGTCACTTTGTTTGCCCCATTTTCAATCATTTTCTTAGGCTTTTTTTTCATCTTGGATTTCTTTCAAAAGAATGGAAAAATCATTTATGCTCAATGTCATTCATTCATTTGCTATCATTCAAATTAGTGACAAACATGATACATTTCCTTGGTTCATTCAAGGAATGTTCATGGGTTTTTATTATTGAAAGAATAAAAGGTATGGTCAAGAACAAACTCAAAGGGTGAACAGAGGCAAATACTGTGATTATTCAAATAAGACATTAACATCCAAAATAACTATTGTTCAGAAAATTTTGACTCAAACTCATAATTCTCTTTTAAAAACACATCTCTTCAATCTTTGAGCCAATCATCATTCTCATTCATGAGATCTTCACATGAAGTTATTTTTTTAATTTTCATCTTTACTTAAACTGCCCTTTCGGGTTTTCAATTTAAGTTTTTTTTTCCTCATTTTCTTTGTTTCTTTCTTTTTTTTACTTTTTTTTAATTTTTGTTCTTTTTTTCTTTTTCAATTTTTGTAATTCCCACTCTTTTTTTTGTTTTTTTTTTTGCACACATTTTTTATTAATCCTTAGATCCATCAATGGCACTTCGATCAAAGTTTTAAACAATCCAATGGCAAACCTACCCTAATTCAATTCATAATTCTCTAAATCGAATATTCATGTTTGTTCAAAATGGACTTTTAAGGGAAGTAACGTAGACTAGGGTAAAGGTTGCCAAAGAAATAGATAAAATAGGCCCAAATTGTATTTGTTAGGTAATAAAACCAAGGATCATTTCTTCATATGGAGCACATTGGCCCTACTAATTTCTCCTTCATCTTTTTTTTTTTAATTTTTTTTGGTCATTTTTCATGAAAATTTGAACACAAAAGCACTTTGCCCTTGAAATTACAAACTTCTCGACCTTGTCCCCTAGCGTGGAGGTGATCCTTGGTTAAGGTTCTTCAAAAGAATTTTCAATAGGCTCAAATGAGGTAGCAAAGGATAATTTTATTTTTTAAAAGGATAAAAAAAGTATGACTATTTTCATTTTAAGCATGAATACTCTTAATGGGGAACATTTATTGATTAAGAATAGATTTGTGAATGAATACTTGCAAAGATCATATGTTGCATCACTTTCAAAACCCTTCACTTTCCTTTTATTTAGTCACCTCGATAATCTCTATCTATCAATCCAATCATCATGAATGATGTTTTTAAAATCAAATATTAAATTATCATCATGATTGTCTAAACATTCATTACTTAGAATCAAAGAATGGATATGGAAAAAAAGGTATAAAAAAGTAAAAGTAAATAATGGGGATTCATACAAAAGAAGAATATCATGAAAATGCATCAAGTATGCTACTTTATTAAAATGATGAAATATAAGATGAAATTCAAGTACATAAAAGAAGATCCATATTCTCAAGAAGTCCAAGATGAAAAGCGATTCCAATCAACCTCCTAAAATTATGCCATAGATGATTAGGCGACGAGTCGCCATTGATATTGAATGTCATGTTTCCATCAATATCAAAATTTATTAACCTTTCATTGATTAACGTCTACACCATGTGTTTCAGACGGATATAATTTTTGGTGGAATGGCCTACCACCTCAAAATGGTAGTCGTAGAGAGCAATGGAGTCATAACATTTGGGAAAAGAATGTTGAAATTATTTTGTAAGAATGAGAGCAATCAAATAGTTCTTGTAAAGCTCTTGATACAAATTTATGTAGCTCATAGGAATAAAGTTAAATATAGGTTTTTCTCAATTTTGTGATTCTTACACACCATTGGTTGGGGTAGTTAGACGAATAGAGGACCTAACTGTGGATAGATAAGAAAGTTATAGAGTTGATTAGTAAATTATAGCAGAAGCATGACTTGTAAAAGAATGATATGTAGGATAGATTGGCTGAGAGTAGTTTCTATATTGTTGCCTATCAAAATTCATAGCTTTAGTCTTGCTTTCATTTTTTTTGGGCATCTTTTTAGCAGTAAAAGACTTTTCTTATTCCAATTTGTCACTCTTGATTGCATTTTCGATGATCTCACTTGAAATCATCATTTCAGCAAAATTTTTAATCGTATTTCCTATCATCATCTCATAGTATGATGATTTAAAAGTGTTTACAAATAGCACTATCATCTTTTTCTCTATTAAAGGGGTTGTACTTGAGCAGTGACATCTCGCCACCTTTGGGCATACTTTTTGAAAACTTTGAATGCTTTTCTCTTTATCCCTTATAATGAAAGATGATCAAAAGCTATATCTATGATGTGATGATATTGGTTAATAAAGGATCGAGTTAGATCCTTTCATGACTTAATGCAAGTCCTATTCAACTGGACAAACCATCTTGTAGTAAACTCAATTAAGCTATCTTAAAACACATGCATGAGCAGCTATCATTGTTGGCATGAGCTACCATCTTATGACAATACATTGTGATATGCATAATGGGGCACTTAGTATTATCATACTTGTCAAATTTTGGTATTTTTAAATTTTAGAGGAATCACAATATCTGAAACCAAACAAGGTTGGTAACATTCATGGATTCGTAGAAATCAATGCCCTCTACAGCCTGCAATCTTTCCTCAATATGCTCATAGCTTGATCGATCTTAGAGTCTTTCGAGGACACAGCTGTCTGTAACTTCACTTTTTCTTTGGCTTTATCCATTTTTGGAATTTGGATGGGCTCATCTATCTTTTTAGTGAAAATAGGATTGGTATAACTCTGAACATTCTCTTGATTGTAATTTAAAAATGTGGTTTATTGTTGCTGATAGCTTGGAATGGTTTAGGCCTAATGCGAAACAAAACTTGAAGGATACAAAAGTTCAGTATCTTCATGTGAGATGTCTTCTTCTATTACTTTCCTTTTGTTTTTCTTTTCTAAAGCTTCGAGTATCTTGCCTAGCTTCCTCTTAATTACTTCCTGAACTTTTTCTAACCTCTCAAATCGGTCTGTATTGTCTTGCTCTATCTTCTTGGCTCTGGCTTGAATGTAGTATTGGTATTGAGCTCACCTTGAACCTTAATCTCCCATAATGTGCAACTTTAAAATAATGTCTATGAAACTCTCAAATTATACATGATAATGAGTACTAACACAAAATGCATGAATGTAATAAGAAAAATTTACCATATAGCAATTGTTATCAAAGAAAAGCTTTATTAAAAGTCACTTTTATTACATCCATGACAAGTCTAGAACTACTAAGAAAAAAAACACATGACTCATCGATATTATCTTTGAACATCACTAAAAAAATCTATCAATTTTTTATTGTGTGCTCCCACTGGTGGCACCATTGCTTTCCACTTTTCAATCATGTCTACTATGTCTTTTGGCTTTGTAAATAGCCATAATGATTTGGTCAAGGATTCACTTGCTCACATTCATCAGTCATGGTCTTCATTTGCACTTTGATTCCCATCACTACTCCATTTAGCATTTAGATATGTTTTTAGGCTTCAAAGAACATTGCATCCCTTTCTTATAGCTATCTATTTTCTTGTAAAAGTTAGGTCATTTCTTGATTAATGGATGACCGTGTTGTATTAAGGTCAATGCACAGATTCTTTCATCCATCCTTTTCTTACTTCAGTGTTTGGATTTCCATTTTTGGTCTTTTGTTTACAAGCTTCCACTCTTTAGACTCTCTTTTTAGGCTAGTAGAAGATTTGCCTAGGCTTTTCATGGATGTAACTGAGATTTTCTTTGTTAAAAATATTTTGTGGCAAATATTCCTTATGATGAATACATGCTAAAAGAAAAGGGTTAGTAAAAAATATAAATATAGAGGTCAACATACAAGGTTAGTAAAAATATACACAGAAATAATAAGCTCACAAATAAACATCCAATCATGGATCCTATTTAAGATTTCTTAACATAGGGGAAGGCATGGTTTTTCCTATGGTTAGGCTCTTAAAATTAACTATATGTGATTTAGATAAAATTAATAATATAGTTAATTTTCATTATCCATTACAGACTAGTAATGCGCCCTGATTCTCCCCCATTTAGGCTTCAAGCAGAAAGAGTTCAATTTGAGTGAGTTTCGCAGGCCCATGCGGAGATAAAAAATCTCATGAAGGCATAGGTACTTCACTTTTTCCTAAAGGTAAAGCTCGGGTGGAGAGCTTTATGTTATGCACATGCAAATAAATAATAGATATATATGGTAACTAAAACAAATATAAGCAATGAAAAGAAAAAAAATAAGAAAAAAAAATAAATTTCAAGTTCATTAAGCCAGGCTTGGATAATAAGGAATCATTTACTAGCTTGACTCTCGATGTTCCTAAGGGAGTCACCAAAATGTCATAACATATAGATCCGTGGACCTACCGTTAAATATGGACTAATGAGTCACCATTAATCTTTTTTGTTTAGGTGTGATTGACCACCTAATTGAATCTATCCTATTTAAATAGGAGCCCTAAGATTGACTTAGGTATCTTTAAATAGTAGATTCTGATCTACGAAACTAGAGTTAAGGTTTTGAAGTACGGTTAGCATGGGAAAGGCTATAACACCCCTATAGCACCTATCAAAAGATGGTACCAGTTTAATTCTAAATTATCCAATCCTTAGAAATGTTTATGATTTACCAAAATATTAAATATTAAAAATTAGTCTTAAAATTATCCCAATAGTTTAGTAGCAATTTAAGATTATTATCTCACATCAGGAGTATTCATAGGGACTAGTGTTTCACTTTGAAAAGGCTCTATCATCATATTTATTAAGGTTTTTTGTATTTGAAAAATATCAATAAAGTCTCCCAATAGTTTGGTAGGACTTACTTTGAAACAAATCTCCCAATAGTTTGGTAGGACTTACTTTGAAACAAATCTCCTAATAGTTTGATGAGATTTTATTGTAAAAAGATTTATAAAAATTTATTCTTTGAAAAAATTCATTAAGTCTCCTAATAGTTGGTAAGACTTAATTTGAAACAATCCTCAAATAGTTTAAAGGATATAAATTATTTTTTTACTATTTTTTTATTTTTTATTGAATATGAATTTATGAAATTTTTCAATAGTTTGATGGATTTCATAAACCTATGTGAAAATTTTTTTCCTTTTTTCTTTTTTTTTTTTGATCTTTTATCCTTTTTTCCCTTTTTTTATTTATCTAAAAAGATTTTTTTATATATATTTTTTAACTTGTTTATTTTCAAAAATAAAAACAACAGAAATAATTTTTAAAAAATAATAAAATTTAAAAATAAAATCAATAAAATAAAAAACTGAAAAATAAAATAAAATAAACTAAAAATAAAATAAAATGAAAAAAGGAAAATCTGCGATCGGGTCGGGTCAAAACGTGGGTCGGGGGCAGGTCAACGGGTCAGCGCACGATCTTGGGCTGCCAAAATGCTATTGTTTTGGGTCACTATATAAGCCACTCCTCTGTATTTTGGCCTCAAAAACTCTTGCTCTCTTTCTCTTTACAATCAAATCCTCTGACCTCTCTCTAGAATTCCCTAAGAACCTCACTGGAAACTTTAACTGAAAACTAGAAATCCCATTGGTTTTTGAAAAGTTATCAAAAAATTCAAGCAAAAACTGAAAAATCTATCGATTTTTGAAAAATTGACTGAAATATGGCCAGAAAATTCAACCTCCTATCGAAAAGTTCATTGAAAAATTAATGTTCTTCTTAAAAACCCAAAGTTTTTCAAAAAATCCCAGAAATCCCAAATTTTACCCAAATCTCCTCCGAAAACTCCCAAAAACCTAAACCTAATCCCATAAACTTAAATCTAAACCCATAAACTTCCCATCAAATTCTAGCAATCAAAATCCCAAATCCCAAATTCCAAAACCCAAGAATCCCAATAACCAAAACCCACACCTAGAATCTTTCCAAAGCTTTTCTTCCTCTTCCAATGATCATGCCTATTCCTTTGATTCTCGGTTCAATTTATAAGCATCTTTAGGAGGATTTTTAGGAAATGGATAGAATCAATCTAGGCTTGAATCTTAGGATTGGATTTTGCCCTAACCCAATTTTAGGTCTGGGTTTTTTTCTAAATTAAATCCAAAATCTTGTGTTATGCACATGCAAGTGAATGACAGATATAATAATCATATATTTAGGCAAATATAAATACTAAATAATATGGCAGACAAATAAACAATAATAAAGTAGATATAAACAATGAAAAGAAGTAATTTCAAATTTGTTAGACAATGCCTAGATAATAAGAAATCTTTTACTGGCTTGACTCTCTAAAATATTCCCAGCGAAATCGCCAAACTATCTTAACGTATAGATCCGTGGACCTATCGCTAGACTTGGAATAAGAGGAATCACCACCAATCTTTTTTTGGTTAGGTGTGATTGGTCACCTGATTGAAGTTAATTTGTAAAACAAAGGTTAAGTTCGGAAGTCGATTACGCATGAGAAAGGTTGTAACACCCCAAAAATACCTATCTGAGGGATGGCACCTGTTTGATTTCAAATTATCCAAGTCTTGCTCATTTTTATGATTTACCAGATTATTTGTGAATTTTATTAGAACAGTAAGCCTTTTCAAAATTTTTGTTCATTTATTTATTATTTTGAAAACATTATTTTCAAGAATTCTTTTTTTTTTGAAAATTTTTTTTTGAAACATATTTCTCAAAGAAAAGATATTAGTGGCAAAAGTATTTTTGTTTTTGTTTTTTTTTGGTTTGTTTGTTTAAAAAAAAACCAAAAAAATGGATTAGAAATAAAATAAAATCAAAAATGAAAATGAAAATGGAAAAAAGAAAAACTACAATCGGGTCGAATTAGGACTCGGGTCAGCACGCGGGTCTTCGGGTTGACATGCGGATCCTAGCTTACCAAAACGGTATCATTCCAGGCAACTATATAAGCTAATTCTAATGCTTTTACTTTAGACTTCCTTTTGCACTCTCTCTCTAGACCGAGAAGCTCTGCCTTCTCTTTAGAAATTTTTACTGAAAACTTCAACCAGGATCGAGAAATCTATCGATTTCTGAAAAAGTTATCGAAAAATTCAACCAAAAACTGGAAAACCATCAGTTTCAGGGAAGTTGATCAGAATGTGATAAAAAAATTCAACTGGTCATCAAAAACTTCATAAAAAAATTCATATTTTGCCGAAAAATTCAACCAAACCCAGAAAAATCCAAAAAAGTTTGAAAAAATTCCAAAAAAATCATGAAAAAATCCCAGATAATTCTAAAGCCTTCCCTAAACCTTTTACAACTTTAGAATCACCCTAAATCCTACCAAAATCCCGAATCAAACCAAAACTCCCAATTTTCGAATCCTAGAAACTTTTATTGTCAGATTGTTTTTCAGAACTTCCCCAATAATTTTCTTCATTTTTTCTATGTATCTCTCATGTGTTCTTGCTCTGTAAAATAGGTCTAATTTATAGGCAGCTTAGGATCAATTCAAGAAATTGATAGAATCAATCCCATGCTTGATTTTTGGGATTGCATTCTGTCCAAACAATATTTTAGGTCTAAAATTTCAGCAACATTAATTTGATTATGTGTTGACCCAAAAATATGGTGATCCTGATTTTCGTTCACGTGCAGATTGAATAGAAAAAGAAACAAAAAAATAAAAAAATAAAAAAAATAATAATAATAATGATGATGATGATAATGATAATAATAATAATAATAATAATAATAACAACAACAACAATAACAGAATCTAATTGGACCAAAATGAGCTATAATGGGCCTAGTTGGGCTTGACCAAAATGGGCCTAATTGGGCTCAGACCAAAATGGGTGTATAATTGGGCTTGGACCAAAATGGGCCCAGACTGAAATAGGTGTCTACACTCCTCAATGGACTCACCTAGATATCATAATGTATCAATTCGAAGACTCGACCACTAGATATAAAAATCAAGAGTCACCATCAATATTTTTTGTTTTGTTATGACTAATCACCAATATTATCTTTTAGTTTGCGAAATCATGATTGGGTTCAAGAGAACAGTTACATATGAGAAAAGTTATAACACTCTCATAACGTCTGTCTAAAGACGATACCAATTGATTATGTGTTATCCATTAAGCCTAGCAAAATTTCTTTAAAATATTTTCAAAGGAATTTAATTAGAAATTATTCTTAAATTACTCTAATATTTTAGCAAAAATTTAAGAATATTTTCTTACCTTAAAAATATTTAAAATATCTATTATCACTCTTAAAAAGATTATGTTGTCAAATTCAAAAACATTTTTTATTAGAATCTTTGATATTGTAAAATTTTTCAAATACCTTAATATTTTAGCAGCATTTAGAAAATAGTACCTCACCTAAAAATTTACGTAAAAATTTCTATAGCAACTTTCTAACAATTCCATCATTTAATGATTCAAAACAAAAAATTTTTATTTTTTAGTATTAGGAAAAATTGATATTTCAAGTTTTTCTTAAATTTTTTCAAAAATCATGCTAATGAAAATTTGATATTTCAACTTTTTCCTTAATATTTTATTTTATTTTTTATTTCCAATAATTAAGGAAAAGCTTATACCTTTTCCTTAAATATTTTCAAATTTTTCTTTGGAGGAAAATTTAATATTTTAACTTTTTCCTTAGCAATTTTAAAAACAAATTTTTCATTTTTTTATTTTTATTTTATTTTAAAAGTATTTAAAAAATAATGTTTTAACTTTTTCTTAAATCTATTTTTACATTTATTTTAAATATATTTCAAACAAAAAAATATTTTATTTTTCATACAAATTTTTCCTAAATATTTTTCACAATTATTTTGTTTTCAATATCAAAGTTCACATAAACATAAAATAAAAAATCACAAAAATAAAAATAAATATATTAAAAATTAAGTAAAAATAACAAAAATATCAAAAAAATAAAAAAATAAAGAATACCTCCAATCAATGTTGGTCAAACATGGCTTGGCTATATCTGTGGCTCAAATGCATGGTTTGAGGAAGAAACTGGCTCAAACTACTTGACTTTGCTTAGCTTAATTAGTTTAAAGGTTTGGGAAATAGGTCAAGCCGCATGGATCTTAAGTTGGGTGGTAAGTTGATGTGCGGATCCTCTATTGTAGAAACTACATTGTTTAGCTAAGCTTTAAATAACCCAAATCAATTATTTTCTATTTTTTCTTTTTTTATTCTTTCTCTTTTTTACTCAAATTCTTTTTCTCTTTAAGGGCCGACTAAAATCTTATCTTTAACCTAAAAATCAATGATGGTTCGTCGCACTAGCTGCTTTTTGCCTTCCATCAGTTACCCAAAAAACCTAGATTTTGGCTTAAACCTAAATTCCATCATTCAATCAGTCATTGAAAAATTGAAACTTTTCAGATTTCACCTATTGAAAATTTTAATTGATCGTTAAAAAATTCAAGCTTTCCAAATTCTGACGACTCCAAAAATTTTTCAAAAGATTTCTCAAAAAAATTCCTAAATGATCTCATCTTTCTAAACCCAATTTCCCAACTAATTTGTCCAAAAAAAAAATTTCCGAATGACTTAGATCAATGTTTTTGTTTTTGGTTTCTTTTAAGAAATTTTTTTTTCTGCTAGCTTCCTTCCCTTCAGGGATATGTTGATTTTTTATTATTTTTTGTTTAAGAGGCTATTTGATAGTAGTGAGGAATCGAAAGTACAAACAAAAAGAGTAATAATTATTTTGTTAAGTTCTCTTCATGAAAAAAATTTTTTTTTAGATATTGGATTTATAGGACTAAGTAGAATTTCAAATCTAAAAAAATCTAGGATTGAAAAAGACTTTGGTTGGTCATTGAAGAATTTTAGGTATCGTGATTTCTTCTGCAAAATTACGTGGATGTTAAGTTGGCAGGTGATGCATTAACTACATTGAGGATTTTAGGGAAAAGAAAAAAAAAAAGAAAAAAGATAATAATAAAAATAATTAAATTCTAGTTAAATTGAGCCTTTAAAGGATGGATTGAATTTGTATTTTTAACCCAAGATCAATTTTCAAATTCAATTAACATATTTGGATAAGCCCAAGTAAAATAAAAAATTAACTAAAATTTATTTTACGTTAACACTTAATTTTTTCAAATAAAATGAGTGTTTTAAGTTAACTGAATAAATTTTAAAAATGACATTGAGGTTGTGTCTTGTTAATTTAGGTTAAATGAGTTTGTTCATTATATGTACACAAATATGTTCATGAACATATCAAACATGTTCAAGAATAATTCAAAACATATTGTGTTTGTCATTATAGTATTAATCTCACTATTACAATAATTAATCTCTTCATTATGTTGTTTTCAATCTAACTTAAACCAATCTCATTACTTATGCAAATAGATCATGACTCATTGACGCCGACGTAAGACGAACCAAATTCTACTAGTTTAGTCAAAGAGAGACCAAACAAAATTTGGAAAATTTGTCAACCATGACAAAGTAAACCATTTAAACGACCAGCAAATGGAGCGACCACACCCTAAGCGCGAACATACAACACAAATTTGAGGAGACAAATTGCCCAACGGGCCATTCTCCTAGTTATACAACTAATTCATATTCTTAGTTGCTGAAATGGGAGAAAAAAATGGCCTGATTTAAGCCTATTCTAACAACCAACAAACATAGGAGCAACTATAGATTCTAAACTAAAATGCTGAACATTGAATTAGAGATCAATGACCCAAAGGGAAGCATTCCTAATGTGCACAGAACTCTTCTTATCCTAGTTGAAAGAGGAGAACAAACGGCCATCTAGAAGCCAGAAGAAAAAAAGAAATGGCAAATCCTTTCCTCCAGGTTTCCTAATCAAAAGCAACCTTCACTTTCTACTACTTGTTCCAACTCTTGGCTTGCCTTTAACTTCAGATTCCTGTATTCCAAAAGACATTACCAGTTACATTCATGAATGAAAATTTCTTATTACGGCGTTTCCAATAAAAGCTTAATGAATACAATGATAAGTATGAAATCATGCATGTCAATCTACCTGTGGCAAGTGCAGGAAAATGTAGGTCTTTGCCATTGAAGGGTTGTGATTTTCTGCACCCTTACTCCAGTCATCACAAACCTATAGCAAATTCAATGTGAGAATCACAATACGAATTTTTTCCAGTTCAAAGAGAAAATCAGCATTGATATGAAGTGAATACCGAGTACGCAAATATTGACCCATCATTGTTGAAAGTACTGCAAGGTATGGGTTGACTGCACCTTGACATGGCCTGAAAATCAGAAAAAGATATATAACTAAACCAGAAAATAACACAGATGATCTTGCTACTGGAGCTAGAATTGTCAAGTCCAGAACACTTCCAATTTATTTTAAAAAATGACAAACAATTTAATGGTTATACTCTTATCATTTGACAAAATTGATCTCAGAAAAGATAAAAATTGTTGAAGGGTTTCTTGAATTTTCAATGCCAAATGCACAATGGTGCCAATGTCAGTGACATGCTGGTAGCAGCTGCCACAGCCAGCAATATCAACCTCCAGGCTTCAATGATCCGTACCACCTTTCTAATAGATCCACTTTCACCAATCTAACTCTGTTGAGGAATTCTATTCTCTGTTTGGTTTTCCAAAACCAGCAATTTTTACAAATTTTAGATCTTATTCATACAAGTAGAAGATAAGGAAGGCTAATTGCCCAAAAAAAAGAAGCAACAGTTTTGTCTCATAAATGATCTTATTGTTTTTTACATTGAACAACGGATTCTAAGAATACCTTTAGTCTCTGTTTGCTATCCTTGTCCCAAAAATTAAAAGCACCATCAGACCCTGCAGTGGCAAAAGTATGATGTATCTGAAACAACAAACAGCTGCATGAGATCATGTGCCATAGAAGATTTACCTCCCTAAAAAGGTTAAAAAATAATATCTACCCAGCATAGATGCTGTGAAACAAATATTGAAGAACTCAATATGAAGATGAATAGGCAACAAAGGAACTTACAGGATGGAAGTTTAAGGAGTTGACTGAATATATCTCATTGCCATCCCTGTGGCATTTGAAGGTAAAGTTTTTACTCTGTTGTCCATCATCAAGGTGGTGTACGCCAACCCTTCCCTCAATTGAACCAACCTGTAAAGTAAAAATGGCACCGCCAATAATTGCAATGACGCCAATTCATTACAGCTTGCACAAAAAAAAAAAAACATATATATATATATATGCAAATAGATAGAAAACCAGACAGGTAACTCTGGCCGATTCAAGTTAGAGTCAGTAATAACATTCAAGTATCAACCAAAAAAAAAAACAAAGAATTCAAAACAGATAAAAGTAAAAAGACCTCAAAAATTGCAGGCTACACGTTCAACAAAAAGAAAGAAAAAGAGAAAAGGGAGAAATTGACCATCCCAAAGAACAAAACAATCTAAAAAAGAAAAAATGAGGCAGAAATAGGGGGAAACAATTCATATTATGACTCAGAAATACATAAACAGAAGCACTAGGAAAAGAGGCTTCTAGAGTACGTAATAGACAGAATAAAGTGATGCATCTCAACGTTGTTTCTCCATTTGGCCAAAATGTTGGGCCAATATGCAAAAGGATATTTAAAAAAAAAAAAGAAAGAAAGGTCACATTGTCAAAAATTGCAGCTGAAAGAAGGAAATGCCCATACCAAGAAACCTTGCTGGTCAGGGAAGGCAGCAACACATCTTGTCTGATACTTCAGGGGTGAGATGACTCTCTTGTATTCAGTCTGTTCTAGCAATTTTATTAGTCAGGAACATGTGAGAGAAAAGAGTAAGCCAACAATTAACAGAAATAATTCCTCAATTAATCAGTTAGCAATTGTACTAAGTCATTATGTCCAAGCATTCATATACAGTAGAAAACAGCATTAGTATAGACTACTTACACTAGGATAAGAAGTAAAAAAAAAGACAATGAGTGCATCTTCAACTCAATTATTTCTAATTCATAGAGCGCTTCCACCACTTTTATAAACAATAATATTCCATACTACCATATTTAATGCTAGTTATGCAAAACATAACATCAAAACTAAAGCAAGATGAGAATGGTGGGTCAATCTTACAAGATAGAGGGGGTTGGGGAGCCTTAATTAGCTGAAAGCGAAAGACAGCGAGAGATTTGAAAATAGTGAAGAAGCTTAATCTATAACTCAAGTTATAAGAAAACATTACCTGAGGATTTTGCAAGTTAAAAACTATTAGATTTCTCTCTGCAGTGCCAACAACCATCAATGGATATTTCACTGTGAATGCATAGCAGCGATCAGAAAGTTGTTGAGTATGCACTGGATTTGACTGCCTCGTATCCCAATACCTAAATATAAAGGTGAAAAACCAGTAGTTGACTAAAAACCACAGGAATGTAATAGTCTCAAATTGCCGAAATTGATAGATAAAGTAAAAGAGAAATTGCAAGTGAATGACCAAACTATAACACAAGAAATGTGTAAGAATGTGCATGTAAACAAATAATAGACGAGATAATTATGTTGTAAATAAAAGTCCAACTTTAGCATTAAAAAGGATGCTTAAAAATATACATGAATGTTAATCTGAGTTTGCATTTATATTGTTTGTATGTGGAGAGAGTTCCTCCCTAAAGTTACAGATTATTTCATAGCCCCTCTCCCACATGTGCCCACAATATCAGAGCTCAATTTATCATACTATAATAGTACAAATATCCAGCATGCAAGCCACAACACCTCCTACACCAAGTGAAAAGATAGTGTTATCCAATTAAAAAGTATCTTGTGACTACCACACGATCATACTTCTTGTGAATTGAACATGGAACTTTCTAGAACTGCAGGCACTAGACCACTTAGCAGGAAGGTGAGGATCTCCTCACATGAAATGCAGAACTCACAACATGATTCTAATTACTAGGACCCAATATCAAAAAAACATGACTTCAGCTTTCTCAATGTTACAAAATTGAGGAAATATGAGAATATTACTTTAATGTCTTGTCCCAGCTTCCTGTGACTAACAGGTTCATTTCTGAGATCCAAGCAACCTCTTTAATAGGGGCATCATGCATGGCAACCGTTATTGGTTGACCACCAGATAATAAAGGCCACATCTTGACCTGCTTGTCACAGCCTCCGGAAAAGACAGTTGTTCCATCATCCTTCCAAGTTGAGCACAAAACCTTTTACAAGGGGAAGAAGAAAACAACATTAGTTTACCGCAACTACAAATTGAAGAGTAGAATAATATGTCTATAAATAAAATGAATGCTGACTTATTACCGGCTGATCATGATTAATTGATGCCTTTGGCGTACTAGCAACAACTGTACCATTCCTCGATATTTCCCAACATCTTACCTGCAAAATCATTCAAAAGGAAACCACAACAAACTTCAGCGAACCTAACAAAATGCAAAGGAAGCAACAGGGAAAGAAACTTCAATTCTTAAATTTCAATAATTCATTTTCTTACCAGAACTTAAGAACTTAAAGAACAAAATTGAGATAAAACATAAATCAATAAATGAAAAAAAAAGCAAATTAAGCAGACCTGATTATCCCATGAAGTGGCAATTAAGAAATTGGCCTTGGGACTGAAACTAAGGCTCGAAACAGAATCACTGGGCGGTTGCGCAACCTACAATTAAAAATTGCACATAAAATCCCCTAAACCAAAAGTTCAACCAAGCTCAAATTTTTTGCAATTATAGTAACATCTTTAATCACTAAAATTGGTCCCTGCCTATATTTATCTCAAAATAATTCCAAAAAAGGAGGAAAGCATCAGTGTATGGCAGTATCACTAGTCTCAATATTCCAATATTAATTTAACCAAATACATCTTGGTATAAACCTTAGTGTGAGGCTAAGAATAAAAGTCTTATTTTTATTTTCCTTTCCTCAATAACATCAAACAATTTATCCAAATAATAATTAAAAAAATCAGTAACAAGAAAAAATTCTACGTAAAATAAAAAGACATATAAAACAGCTCAATAGTAAAAGCATCAGCAAAATTTAGTTCAAAAAAATCATAATACAAAAAATAAAAATAAAACGAAAAAAGTGAATCTTATTAAGTATTTTATACAAATTAAAAAGCGAATACCTCAAATGATTTATTAGGGTTATGATTAGCAGCGGCAGCACCGAAAGTAGACATAACGAAACTCCAAAATTAAACGCCAACAGCCGTGGTCTGTTATAGAGCGGTGGACTCTTAGTTCAAGATGAACTCCTGACAATCTCAAAATATAAAAAATAATTGATAGAAAAAAAACCTAAAAGATTGAGATTATAGAGTTTCGCATCGCATTGTAAATAAAAAAAATGATTGAGTAAAATAATAAAAAAATAAAACAGGGAGAAAAGAAAAAGTGCCTTTTGCTTTTGAAAGGAGAGCGAAAACTTAATGGAGGAGGGAAAAAAAGTAGTCGGAAGAAGGTTTTGTATAGGCGAGAGAGACTGAGAGCGTTGGTTGTGCTGGGAAGCGGTGTAGGTTAAAGGAAAGGACTAGGCCCAAAAGTATTAACTTGGCGGCCCAGTCCGGCCCGGCCCTAAGTTGTAAAATTGAAAGCAACCTGACTGACATGGCGGAAAAATAAATTTATAGAATCAGAATTCAGAACCCCTCAATGCTTCACTGTCTAAACAGTAAATACCAAAACCCACCCCATGAAAACTTTCCCTCCCATTCCTCTCTCACTCCTTTCAATTCAACCATTTTCCCTCTTGTTTTTACTTCTCCAGCTTGTCATTGAAGTGATCGAACCCCGAAGGATTTAAAACTGCCACTGAAGCCAACCCCCACTCTCTAATCATGGCTTCCGCTTCTTTGTTCCCGACTTCAGGTAATTCCCACACTCTTTCTTTATTTTTTAAAATGTATTTGGGATGTAAACTTGGAATTATTCCAATCAATTCCTACACTTTAGCATGAATCAATTGTTGAGGGGTTTTAGTTAACTATTCTGCTTGGATTCGATAAAAAGTTTTTCTTTCCTTTTCGTTTCGTGCTTTAGCGTTCAAAGTTTCGTTTTATTTGGTGTTCTTGAGTTCAATTTGCCATTAAGTTTCTTGGTCTTGTCTGTTTGATCCCCAGTTTTTGTTTGTTAAGAAGTTCTCTATAAGTTTTAACTATAGATCTACAAAGGTTGAAGGTTTTTATTTTTATTTTTTGGAGAAATTGGAGAGATGAAAATGTGGATGGGCATCAGCGTGTTCATATCTTTACGTTTGAACCGAATTTTGTTCCCCAATAGAGTCTCATTCAGGTTCTGCAAGGATTAGTATTTATGGAATGATTTAAATATAATTGTTTGCTTAGGCTAGTTGGTCAACATGGGTGCTTTTTTTTCTTTTAAATTTTGTTCTTTGCATGTTTGAACTAATTGGAGATGCGAGTTACTTTACGTGAAATTACTCAATGTCCAAATTTCAGTTGCAGGGACTTGGAGTGAAATTCGTGGTACAGCAAGTGATATTTCTAGAAGTGGGAGGGGCCTTGATGTGGAACATTGTGATTTACAGATTACATCACTATACAAGAAGAGAAGGATATCTGCAACTACTGATTTTTTCTTGCATGGTGTTTCGAGAAAATTTGAGGAATCTTTACCTACTTTGCATTCCCCTGATTATTATGTGGAACCTTGCTTGAAAGATATGGCAACATTGGAACTCTTGGATCCTGGTTACTGCAGCAGAGTTGCGGATTTTGTGGTTGGAAGATTTGGTTATGGGCGTGTAAAATTCTTTGGGAAAACTGATGTTAGATAGTTGGATTTAAATCACATTGTGAAGTTTGATAGGTATACGGTAACTGTATATGAACATGAAAGTAATAAGCCCATGGTTGGTCAAGGCCTTAAAAAGACTGCCGAAGTAACTTTGAGACTTCAAATTAAAAGTTTAGACTTGGAAAAGCAGGAGGTAGATGGCATTGTTAAGAAATTAAGAGAGAGTATGAGGAAGCAAGGGGCACAATTCATTGCATTTGACCTTGCAAATGGTAAATGGAAATTCTTGGTTGACCATTTCAGCAGATTTGGATTGAGCGAAGATGAGGAGGAAGATATTATATTGGATGATGCAATAGGGGTTTTCCAAGATCCTGGGGAAATGAATGGTGATGGGAATTCTGAGATTGATGGAGATACGCTAATGGATACTAATGGACCGGTGCTTTCTCATTCTCTGCCTTCACATCTTGGGCTGGACCCAGTGAAGATGAAAGAAATGAGAAGGTTGATGTTTGCTGTTGAGGAAGAAGAGAAGCTTAAGGATTTTAGAGGGGCAGTTTCTAATCAGAAACAACCCTTTGTCTAGGAATTATAAGACTCCTTTGCATAACTCTGATCAGAGGCTGATCCATAGGTCTAGCCCTGCAGTTGTGTGGAAAACCCCAGTTGCTTTGCTTGAGTATATTTTGGTGCTTTTGATTCAAAATCATCTGGATCAATTCTGATGACAGAGAAAATAAGGGCATGCCTCTAAAGACGATAAAAAAGGAAGGCCTCAAGCTGGACCTCAAACAAGAGACAACAGTCACTGGAAGCCATTCTGGCAACATAGTTGATGCAGCATTGTTCATGGGTAGGTCATTTCGTGTAGGTTGGGGCCCAAATGAAATTCTTGTCCACTCAGGTGCACCTGTAGGTAGTAATGATGCCAGGATAGTATTATCTTCTGTAATCAATATAGAGAAAGTGGCAATTGATAAAGTAGTTAGAGATGAAAATAACAAAGTAAAGAAAGAACTTGTTGACTTTGCTTTTGATGCTCCATCGAATCTTCACAAAGCTCTAAATTATGAAGAAAAAGAAGTGTAAGTTGGATTCTTTCAGTAGAAGCTTCTAAAGGTTGTCTCCAATCACATGGAGCTTTCAGAGATTTGTAGGAGTTATAAAGACATTATTGAGAGGCAGTTGGAGGTTCCTGGTCTATCTTCTTCTGCTTGCTTGGTTTTGATACATCAAGTAATGGTTTGGGAATTGATAGAAGTTCTTTTTTCGGGAAAGGAAAATACTGGTTAACTGAAATCTATGGGTGCTGATAGCGAGGAAGATGTGATGCAGGATATCAAGGAAGGTCCTCCAGAAGTTGACCTGGAACACTTCCTCTTTTATTAGGAGGGCAGAGTTTAGTTGTTGGCTGCAAGAAAGCGTTTGTCACCATGTACAAGAGGAAGTAAGCTCTGTAAATGATTCAGGTTACTTGGAACACGTATTCTTTCTCTTGACCAGGTGACAACTGGATGCAGCTGTGGAGCTGGCTGCTTCTAAAGGAGATGTGAGACTGGCTTGTTTACTAAGCCAGGCTGGTGGATCAACAGTTAATCGTTCTGATGTTGCACAGCAGCTTGATATTTGGAGAATTAATGGACTGAACTTCAATTTCATTGAGAAGGACAGGATTCAGCTTTATGAGTTGCTTGCTGGTAACATTCATGGTGCTTTGCATCGTATTAAGATTGAGTGGAAGAGATTCTTAGGATTGTTAATGTGGTATCACCTACCTCCAAATACTGCATTGTCTGTCTGTTCCAAACTTATCAGCACTTTCTTGATGAGGAAAAAGCTCCATTTCCTGTTCCAATTTACATTGATGAAGGACCAGTAGAAGAGAATGCAAATTGGAATAGAGTGGAAAGATTTGATCTTTCTTACTATCTTCTGTTTCTGCATGCCAGTGAAGAGAGTCAATTATGCTCTCTGAAGACGATGCTTAGCATCTTCTCTTCAACACATGATCCACTTGACTACCATATGATCTGGCATCAGCAGGCTATCTTGGAAGCTGTTGGTGTTATCCATTCTAATGATCTTCAATCTCTTGATGTGGGACTTGTATCCCAGTTGCTTTGCCAGGGGCAGTGTCATTGGGCTATCTATGTAGCCCTTCACATGCCCTACTTTGATGATTATCCTTACCTTGAAGCTATTCTTATCCGGGAAATTTTGTTCCAACATTGTGAATCTTGGAGTTAGCAAGAATCACAATGCCAATTTATTCAGGACTTGGGAGTTCCATTGCAATGGTTGCATGAAGCTAAGGTATGATGTTTGTTTTCTAGATGTATTTGTTTTAACTTTGTTTATCTGAAGCCTTTGTTTTTAACTTCTTGTTGGTCTGAACAAAGTGGTATTCTATGTTAACATTTAACGCTTTGCTGGCATATTAGATGCTCTATGTAGGTTATATCCATCATTAATTTTAGATTCTTTGTGTAGTGGCAGAATATCAGCACCCTGGTTGGGTGGAATCTTTAATCTCATCTTTTCTTTCTTTTTTTCTTTTTGTTTTTTTGGAGATGGACTCTTATTAGAATTACTATCAATCTTGATTTATCCTGCTGTATGCTCATCTCTCTATCTCTGTGCATGTGTGGATGTACAGTGAGAAAGCGAGAATGATAGAGAGAGCTCTGAAAACTTCTTTGGAACTTGAGTGTTGTTTCTCGTTGTGAAAATTTTCCCCTTATGATGCAGGCAGTTTATTTCAATTACCATGGTGATTTGCTAAAGGCTCTTGAGCACTTTCTGGGATGTTTAAATTGGCAAAAAGCTCTTTCTATTTTCGTAGCTTCAGTAGCTCATGAATTGTTGTTGTCTGGTAAGATCTTATTGTAGATTAAGTAATTCATATGTGCCTTCTGAGTTTTATTATTCTGTTATATCATTTTTATGCCCTGTTGATGTGACTTTAAACCAAATTCAAGGCCCATCCCTTCCCCCCTTTTCTCTTCTTCAGTAAAAATGTAACATGACATCATAGAATCACCTCCAAATCTTTTTTCTCAATACAAGTTACCTCTTCACACCAAAAAATATTCCTTTAGTCTACAACATGTATAAAAAGGAAGTTAGATATTACTAAAAAAATGTATATTTGAAAGGGAAAAGTGCAATATTTTTGAAAAACTTGAGAATTATAATCGAGCTATACAATTCATTCTATGAATTATCTCTTCATATCTATGTATTTTAGACCATACGTTCCATTTCCATGCATGGATGAATCTTATCACATGGGAGGTGGATGGCTCCCTCAATTTGCACTATTTCGAGACTTAGAGTCAAGTAGATTTTTTTTTTTTTGGCCAAAGAGTCATGTAGATTATAGATGCGGATTTCATCTACTTTTTTCAATCAAACTTAGTTATTTAAATTTGTCTCAAAAACCAATCTATGCTTGATTTTTTTTTCCTAGGATATTCATACTAGTTCAAAGAATATAAATGCACAATTTGGGTCATTGAAGAACTGATTAGTCTCAATTCTTAGTCACATTCAGCATTGTTGGCCCAAGTCTTTTATTTTTTTCTCAATGCAGCCAATCACTCAGAGATATGGAGGATTGCAACGCCCACGGAGGACCACAAGTCAGAAATTGAAAATTGGGACTTGGGAGCTGGAATTTATATTTCATTCTATACTAAGAAGTTCCTTGCAGGAGGATAACAATTCAATGGGTGAACTGGTAAGAAACTCATGCATATTATCAAGGGCATAAAATCTAGATCTGAATATAGGCTAAAGCTTGTTGGACGCCTCATTTATTAATCAATCATATCATTCCTGTTAATTATCAGTTGTGAATTACAGCTGTCCAGTTTATGGGATTGTGTTGAGTGCAATTCTTCACTTCAGTCATGTTATTCCTATTAGACTATCTCTTGTAAACTATGGCTTCATCATAATGGGGTGGCCACTTCAAGTGAAGTGCAGCATGACTGATATGCATGACTTTGCGTTCTAATTACTGCCCTACTAATAAGCATGGGTCTGCCTAGTTAAAGCCTTGGTTCTAAAGGCATTAGTTCATTTACCTATGCTATGTTTGGATAAACATTAATAAAGGAAAGGAAAAGAAAAGAAATGAAAGGTTTTTAAAGGAAAGGAAGGTATACATTTATCTCTTGTTTGAATAGCTAAAATTAATGAAGGAAAGTAAAGGAAAGAATCCTAACGACCATTGTTTGGTTAAGGAGTGGAAAGGAAAGGAAAGGAAAGGAAAGGAAATTATTCATTATAATACTTTTCCAATTATACCTTGAAATATTCCATTTACTATGTGAATAATTTAAGTAAAATGAAAAAAATTCAATAAAAGAGATTAATTTTTATTAATCTATAAAATAATAAAGGGTTTCAACCTCTTTCCTTTCCTTTATTTTAATTTAAAATGAAAGCCAAACAAGGAAAAAGTTTCTTGTTTCTCTTGCTTTCCTTTCCTTTCCCTCATCTCCCCTCAATCAAAACATAGTTTTAAGGACTGCTACTGCATTGTGTGTTTTGGGGCAGTGAATTGTGAATTATGGCCGCTGGTCATGCATACTCTTTTTCTTTGATACTTTTAAATGAATTTTTTTTAAAAGCTACATTGTTGTTGGAACCATGTTGCATTCTAGAATGTTACTTATATTAAACATAAATGACACTTGAAAAGCTTTAAGCTTGTGAGCTGAAAGAAAATGTTCCTATCTATTTTATTTGTGATTAAATCATGAGTTAATTTTCAACGTTTGAAATGGACTTGGATAGTATTATGCTATTTTTCTTGTGGACATTATTTTTTCCCCATCTTCCTATTAGATTTGCAATAGATACAGCAATTGCAGTCTCAAGCCGATGAACCAAAATTGTGAAATATCCTCAAACTCAATTTGATGTATTTCTTTTTAGAAGTGAATGCTGATGACTATGTTGGTGCGATTTCCAGGATTCCCTTGACGGCAAAAATGCAGCTTGTAGAGATTTTCTTGGTTGCTTGAATGAGTCGTTGGCAGTTTGTTGTGGCAGGTTTCCTATTGATGTGAGGTATTTATGTTCATTTCTCTTCTTATGTGTAACTGTAGAATCTATGCTTCTGATGGCATTAAGTTTGATTGTATCAGCCAACATCAAAACACAAGAGACAAGAACTAAACCAAATAAAGTATATACTAACAAGCTCAAGGAAACCATTTCAGCCATTTTTAATCTTCCTGTAATTAAAAGAAGTACAAATGTAGAGACTCAGTTCTTTTATAGATTCACAATTATGAAAGGTCTTAACTAGCTTAGCTGATAAGGTGGCTAAAGTCTACTGTGTGGTGTCTGAACTATCCGTCTGGGCTGGCTAATTCATATAAATACCTTCCCTTTCATTACATTTGAATATATCTTGGAAATACAATGACATCTCCTGTTAGCTAGCTTATGTCTGCATACCTAGGTTTCATAAATTTTCTTACTCATCTCCTGTAGTTTTATTCACATGGTTCCAGTAGAAAATTGACAGCCAATTCATGACAACAAACCTCTTCTCGTTCTTTGCCTTTCACATTTTTTCCATCGACAGTAGATGAAATTTGTTAAGTACCTAATAGCGGAAGGAGGAAGTTGTTAAGCTTATAATGTTATTCCGTTTATACTCATGTGATTATCTGCTCATATCCCAACTCATGATCTGTTATGGATTATGTTGGGTAACAAATCTTTATTCATCGATGTTTCTAATTTTTCATATTTTGAATGAGTTTTGATGTAAATCAGATAGAAGTTATTTCTTATCAACTTGAGAACAGCTCTATGTCCTATGTTGTCATTCAAGCTACAGCTGTCTAATAGGGAACCAGGTTTTATACACTAATAATTTAACCACGATTTGGAAAAGAGAGGAAGTCATATTATATACAAATTCAAGATTGATGACATGAGGAAGCTGAACATAGTAACTTACAACCAAGGACCAACTGCTTAGTTGGATTATTTGGCGTTGATAGGTGCTTATGTGCCTGCATATATCAAATGACTAGCTGGGATGTTGTGTTGTGCCACCTTGGTGTTTTTCATTTAGTGTTGAAATGATTTAGACTGTTATCCAACATTCTAACTTGGTGATCTATTCTCCCAAATTCCCTTTTTAATATATATATATATATATATATTACTTTTTTCTCATTTGCTTTTTTTTTTTTAAAGCAATTTGCAAGTCATTGCTACAATAAACATTTTTTATTAAAATACTGTTTATTTTAATTTTTTATTTACTTAACTATAAACATAGTATGTGTCATGGATTCTAGTGAGATAATTCACCATCTATTGACATACTACAGTGCTTTTCCGATTTTGGCACTATTGTCAAATTATTTTATCAGATTAAAATAAGAAACTGCTTTGGTGAACTATCTATTCATAGCAATATTACATTGCTGGATCTATTTATTTATAGCAAACTTAGGACCCCTTTAATTTGTATGTGGAACCTGTAGCAGAAGAGTTCATTATGGATTTGACCTAATAATTTTGTCATTTGTGAGACTTCGTAATTTTTATGAAATTATAAACTCGCATTTTAGTGTTCAAACCTTGACCCAATCTTTCAGTTTCAAGGATCTGAAAATTTATAAATGTAGACAAATATGAATTTTTGGTGAAATTTGACTAAGCTTGTAACTATAAAAATTTGGGATGCATTTAGCTTTTAAGATTGTGGGGACTGTTATAAGAATTTCTATGGTGCAATTAGTTGCTTTTATGTCCAATTTGTTGAAGTTGGCTACTTTCTGGTATGATATTTCATTCATGATATAAATTCTGTGTAATTAACAATCTGCGAATATAGCAATAGACAATAGGAAACTTTCTTAGGGAAATGTCTGTAGAGTAATACATTTTCATTTAAATCACTTCCACAATAGTAGTTTTGGTTTTCTAGAAGTTCTAGTTTCCATAAAAAGGGTTGTGGCTTTAACATGTAGCATCCCACTTTTGGAGCACATATGCTCGCTACTTTAGTTAGTTACATCCTTTTTCATAGGAAGTCACCACCAATCTTTTTTTAGGATGTAATTGGTGACCCAACAATTTTATCTTTTTAATAAGACAGTAAAATGGGTTTAAAGCTTTATTAAGAAGATAATTTTAGTATACAAAAATAGAATGGGTTTGAGAGTCGATTACATGTAGAGAAAGATTAGCACTCCTACAACGCTCACAGAATTGGTACTAATTAATTATGTGCTATTTGTAATTTTAGATAAAAAATAATTTTCTATATGAAATTTAATTATAATTTCTTTTCTTTGTAAAAAATAAAATTAGTTTTTTAAAAATATTTATTTAAGAATGTTATGAAAATTTTCAAATTAAAACAATACCTTCAAAGTTTTTAATATAAAAGCAGAATTCGAAAATAATTTTTTTATTTAAGATTTATCATAACATTCTTTTAAAAATAAAATAACATTTTTTTGTAAATACTAATTATCGATGACTTTTTCACATCTAGACAGAGTACGAATAATTATATTTTTCAAAATGCTATTTTAATTTTATTTATTCAAAACTAAAAAATTTAAGAAAACTGTTTATGTGGTAAAAAATATAATATAATTAATATTTGACATTCATAACCAAAGCAAACATATATATATATATATATGTTTATCATAAAGGAAAACATTAATTTAAAATGAGACATGCAAAATAATGATTGAATATGAATTAAAGAATTGGATTTTCAAGTGTAAAGAAACCATTCGGGTTCTCTAACATCTAGGTAAAGTTTGGGTACGAATTTTATATTTAATCTCGTCCTATCATATTTGTAATTAAAGCAAGTATTTATATAGATGCATTATGAATGGAGACATTAAAAAAATGACGCATATGCCAATAAAAATTAAAAGTGAAATGAAGAATTGAGTTTTTAAATATAAAAAAACAACTCAAACTTTCCAATACTTAGACAGAGTTTGGGTGTAAGTTTTATATTTAAAATATCGTCTTATTATTTATTACTACTATTGTATTTCTATAATCAATATTTTAACAAAATGAATTTATTTTTTTTAGTCTTGGAAATGTATTAAAATCTTTGATGAAATAAAATTTTTTAAATATCCTAATATTTAGGTGGCATTCAGGAACAAATTACTTCACTAAAGGTTTTCATGCAAATCTTTATAAATTTAAAACGAGTTTAAGATTTTAGGTAAGTTCAGGTCTAAATTTTATGAACTTATGAGTCTCTTTAAAAGTCTCTAACATCTAGATAGACTTTCGGAGCAAGCTCATTTTATAATTTCTATAATGAATTTAAATTCTATACATGGCTAATTATATTCATTTTTTTAAAATCATTACTATTAGTAAAAAAATAAATAAATAAAAATGCAAATAGCAATCAAAATACATAAAATGCATTTAAAGAATATAAACAAATCACTTTAAAAGCTATTATATGTACAAAAAGATTAGACATTCAAAGTCTTAGCATAATATTGTTATGCTAAAATAACTATGCAAAATGATGCTTTAAAAATATTCATGTACCCTAATTAAAAATTGTTATGTCATTATCAAGTTTAACAATATTTTTTACTACTATTATCATATTTTCTAAAACAATATGGTAACTATAATGCCAAAGAAAGATTAATCTAATCTTACAACTATCATGCTAAAATGTGTGTGAACATTCTTTCTACTTGAAGATAGCTAATCAACAAGATAATGGTGAGATCATGTAATATATTTAACATTTTGATTACATCTATCAATGATTCACATACTAAATGAAGTGACAAAAATATACAAAGAAACCATGCAAACAGTGCACTAATGAATAGCTTATAATACATGTGATACTTCCTTCTTTTAAGGTTTTGAAAGAGTTACAATTAGATGAAATAGATTGGGTTCGAGATCATTTCAAATAATTGAATCTCATTTTAAAAAAAAAGACTCTCAAGATGTACCAAAAAAGAATTATGCGAGCATACAATAAGAAGATACAACCTCGGTGCTTTCGTGAAGGTAAATTGGTATTGAAAAGGATTTTGCTAATTCAATATGATAGTAGTGAAAAATGGACACCTAATTAAGAGAGTTCATACGTGGTAAAGAAAGCATTTTTTGGTGGAGCTTTAATTCTTACAAAAATGGATGGTGATAAATTATCATATCCTATGAATTCTAACATTGTTAAGAAATATTTTGCCTAAAAAAACAAAAATAAAAAAACAACAAAAAAAAAGAAAAAAGAAAGGAGATGATTTAGATCGAAAATCCATAAGGGTAGTTTGAATTGGAAAATGGGATTGTTTAAGCTGAAAATTTGAAAAGGTCGCTTGAACGACAGTGGGGTTAGGAGAAAAATCCTTCAAAGAATGATAGAATACCACACAACTAGATAAATTGGTGCTAGAATTAAGGAAGAGGACTTTTAGGCGTGAGATTCCATTAGTTGCAAATATGGGACAATGACTAGTTGTATGATATCAAACATAGCAAAATCGTAAATGTAATGAATTTTTAGAAAAAAAATCTAGTTTGAGTAGGTCAAGGTTGTTCAGGTGCTCATTATTTAAAGAAATGATATTTGATTTTCAAAATACCTTTGAATTACCCATCATTTGTGCTTTGAAAGCTCATCTTACCTTTTCTAAAATCAAAATAAATACCTTTATGGTTAACTAAATCCTATGTTCAAATTTTGAGCATAAAATTATTGCATTTGTCATTTGAAATTAGAATAATGATTGATAATGTTCATGATAGACCAACATGTTGCCAAGAAACAAAATAAAAATGGGGGGAGAAAATGTGTAAGGATAACAAAAGATAATAATACAGGGTCCAAAAAAATATGAAATGAAAATTGATTGATTGCCCAAAAACAAGAAAAAAGGAACAGAAAAACAAAGAAGAAAGATAAAAAAAGAATTCAAAGGTGGTTTCTAAATAGAGAAAAGTCAAATTGATCCACCAAAAGCTACAAATTCCCGAAATAAAAGGAAGGACAAACAATTGAATGACAAACGAGAAATTCAAAAGGTCGTGAATACTAGAAGCAATTGCAAAAGTTTGAAAAGATTGAATCAGTTTCAAAAAAAATAAAGTTAACATGAATCAAAACACATGATATAAATCATTGATTATATCTTCATCTTTTGGATTCATCATAATCATTGCATTCATCGCATACATTTTATGATAAATTATTGTGTCTTTGTTTAAAAGAGTTTTATTTACCTTTCAAAAGTTATTGTGCCTTTGTTTAAAGGAGTTTTATTTACCTTTCAAAAATTGTAATGCTTTTATTTAGAAGAGTTTTATTTACTTTTCAAAAGTTGTCGTGTCTTTGTTTAGAGGAATTTTATTTATTTTTTAAAAATTATCGTGCCTCTGTTTAGAGAAGTTTTATTTACTTTTCAAAAGTTACTATGCCTTTATTTAAAGGAGTTTTATTTACCTTTTTTAGAATAGTTTTATTTACCTTTCAAAAGTTGTTGTGCTTTTGTTTAGAGAAGTTTTATTTACTTTTTAAAAGTTATTGTGCCTCTATTTAGAGGAGCCTAAAGTTATTAAACCTCTATTTATAGGTGTTTTAAGAAATTTGGGTATGCTTAAAAAAAAAAAACAAAAACAAAAAACAAAGAGGCAAAGGTTTATTTACTTGGAAGCATCATCCGAACAAAATTATCATCTATGTCTTTACATTACTTTTGATCTTCAAAATTATGCAAAAAAAAACAACTTTAAACATTGAATTTTGTCTGAGATATTTTTCAATATGGTTGATGCAGGGCTCATTTGCGAACATGGATTGAGATCGTTTAAGAAGACCATTTACGATACATAAAAAGCTCACAAGTTTGCCTATTCAAAATTCAAAGTCAACTTAGGTTAAATGCGGTCAAATAAAATCAAAATTACACAAAATTTAATCAAAATAGATAATAACCTGAATCAATTCTGAAAATTTATACCTTAATTGAAATCAATATGGTTTAAAATTAAATTTGAGATTCTTTGAAGTACTAAAATTTTCATTGTGCCTCGAAAAAGGCAAAATTACTAAAATACTCTTATAAAGGGTATTTTTGTAAATTGATTTTTTCAAGCTCGAATTTTTGTGAAACATTTCATATTTTAATTTTATAATATTTCATGATTTTTTGTGTTTTAAAATCTAAAAAATGACCATAAAAACATTGATTTTTAAGAAAATAATCATAAATAATAAAATTTTACACTAAGAGTAAAATGATTTTTTCGTGAGCTTGAGAGACATAAAAATTTCACCTTTGTAGTGTTTACTCTAAGCCATTGGATCCTTTGCTTACTTTTAATCCAAGTGCCAAAAATGGCTCTTTGGAATTAAGAAAAAGATGAATTATGGCTCTTGGATGAGATTTCATCCAAAAGCCCTCATTAAGCAAGATCGAAATCTTGCTTTTTTTTTAATGGAAGCTATCGAATAAGAAGGGGAAGAAGCTGCTAGAACAAGGGGTTGGCTAAAAAAAAAAAGCTAAAACTTTCAAAGGTTAGTAGCCCATGAAACGGGTGCATGAGTGTTATTTTTTGTGCTTGTTCTTACTCCATTTTTAAACCTACCTACCATGACCATTATTGCATAGTATTTTTGTTCATTCTTTACATGTTTTGTATTTGTTGTTTGTTAATAAAGTTTCAAGCTTTACTTGCTTTGTTTCTATTTCATTGCTTTTTTGTTTCATTATTTTTTTTATTAGAATTGCATAACCTTTCTTGGTGTTGTCGAACAACTTCTGCCTTTTGCAATGGCAGCAGTTGTTCGACCCTTCATAAAGCTTCTAATTTGGTTTTTTTACTGCAAGGCTTTTGTTTTTCCATCTTTCAATCCTTACATGCTTTTTTTATGAGTAGCCCATGAAAAGAGAGCATGACTGCTATTTTTTGTGCTTGTTCTTACTTCATTTTTAAACCTACCATGACCGTTACTGCATAGTGTTCTCGTTCATTCTTTACATGTTTTGTATTTGGTGTTTGTTAATAAAATTTCAAGCTTTATTTGCTTTGTTTTTGTTTCGTTGTTTCAGCTAGAATTTCATTTTTGGTGTTGTTGAACAACTTCTGTTTCTTCCTATTGTAATAGCTGTTTGATTTTACCACAAAACTCCTCCACCTTTGTGTTTTCATCTCGCATGAATAGTTGACTTCTAGTTAGCCTAAGGTTAAAACAAATAAAAGACATGAAAAGCTATTAAGAATAAGCAAACCATGATGCTTGGATGCGCATGAGCAGTCATAATTTAAAAGCTTTTTTTTCATAAATCTTAAAAGCTTCCACCTTTGCTACAATTGAGTTCAGCTAATTTTTGGATTTTTGTCTCTATGTGTGGCTCCAGCTTGCTAGTAGGATTAAGAAACTTATAGCTAAAAGTATAGAAGCTATGAGGCTAGTTTTTAAAAGCTAGAAAAGACAAGTATCACGTGCACTATAAGTCGTTCATTAATGTGCTGTTTGCATGGTTTCCTTATATATTTTTGTCACTTCATTTAGTATGTGAATCATTGATAGATATAATCAAAGTGTTAAATATACTACATGATCCCACCATTATCTTGTTGATTAGCTATCTTGATGTATGAAAAATGTTCACATACATTTTAACATGATGGTTGTAAGATTAGATTAATCTTGCTTTGGCATTATAGTTACCATATTGTTTTAGAAAATATGATAACAGTAGTAAAAAATATTGTTAAATTGGATAATGACATAATAATTTTTAATTAGGATACAAGAATTTTTTAAAGCATCTTTTTGCATAGTTATTTCAACATAACACTCATGCGTATTTTTGGATTATGCCAAGGCTTTGAATGTATAATCTTTTTGTGCATGTAATAGCTTTTAAAGTGATTTGTTTATATTCTTTAAATACATTTTATGTATCTTGATAGCTATTTGCATTTTTATTTATTTTATTTTTACTAATAGCAATGAGTTTAAAAAAAATGAATATAATTAGTGATATATAAAATTTAAATTCATTATAGAAATTGTAAAATGAATTTACTCCAAAAGTCTACTTAAATGTTAAAAATTTTTAAAAAGGCTTATAAGTTCTTAAAATTTAGATTTGAACTTATTTAAAATCTTAAACTCATTTTAAATCTATAAGGATTTGCGTTAAAATTTTGTATAAAGTAATTTGTTTTCGAATATCGCTTAGATGTTGAAGTATTTAGAAAATTTTATTTCATTAAGGATTTTCATGCATTTCCAAAACTAAAAAAATAAATTCATTTTTTTAAAAATCATAATCATAGATATACAATATTAGTAATAAATAATAAGACAGGATTTTAAATATAAAACTCACACTTAAATTCTGTTTAGGTGTTTGAGAGCCTGGTTAGTTTCTTTATATTTGAAAATCTGATTCTTCAAATCATTTTTAATTTTTATTTGCATATGCGTTATTTTTTTAATCTCTCCATTCATAATGCATCTATATAAATATTTACTTTAACTACGGACATGATTAAATATAAAATTCATACCCAAACTCTGTTTAAATGTTGGAGAGCGGGTAGTTTCTTTATATTTGAAAACTCGATTTTTCAATTCATATTTAATCATTATTTTGCATGTCTCATTTTAAATTAATGTCTTCATTTATGATATACATATATATATATATATGTTTGCTTTGGTTATGGATGTCAAATATTAATTATATTATATTTCATTTTTTAATTACATAAAAGTTTTTTTAAATTTTTTAGTTTTGAATAAATAAAATTAAAATAACATTTTAAAATATATAATTATTGATATTCTGTCTAGATATTAAAGTCATCAATAATTATCATTTATCAAAAAATATTATTTTATTTTTAAAAAAATGTTATGATAAATCTTAAATGAAAATAATATCTTCAAATTCTGCTTTATGTCAGAGATTTTGAAGATATTGTTTTAATTTGAAGATTTTCATAATATTTTTAAATAAATATTTTTTTAAAGCTAATTTTATTTCTTACAAAGAAAGGAAATTATAATTAAATTTCATACAAAAAATCATTTTTTATCCAAAATTATAAATAATATATAATTAATTGGTATCAATTTTATGAGTATTGTAGGGATGTTAATCTTTTTTCACACGTAATCGACTTTCGAACTCATTCTATTTTCGTAAATCAAAATTGTCTTTCCAATGAAACTTTAAACCTATTTTATTGTTTTTTTAAAAAGATAAAATTGTTGGGTGGTCAATTATACCTTAAAAAAAAATTAATTGTGACTTTTCGTTTTTTCACAATTATTTAAATTCTTAAGTTTAATGATCGAGTCTTTGAGGATCGATATGCTAAGACACCTAACACGTAATGTTCATTCCCAACTTGGGAATCATTTATTGGATCATCACGAAAAAGCTTTCTAAATACAAAGAAAAGAGAGAATAAGAAAAGGAAGAAAGGGAAGGGGGGCTACAAGTTTTGGGCTTGTGACCTTTCTTTTGTGGTTTTTTTTATCCTTCACATTTTCTTAGCGGTCTCCGGTTTGTAGTGGTTGATATTTTTTTATGAAACTATGGTGCAGGATGGCTTATTCAAAGATGGCGAAAGAGATTTGTGATTTGCTGCTTTCTGATATTAATGAAGGCCCAAAGCATGATGCCCAATTAAGATGCTTTGATATCGTTTTCTTCAACATTCCTATACCCGAAGACCTGCATTCAAATTATTTGCAGGATGTAGTTACATTTCAGGAGTGGCAATTTAGTTTGTCTAGCTTTTTATGTTGGAATGTGGTTATGGCTTTCCTGCACGTTGTAAAAGTTGAGCAGATCATGGTAAACTTCATCTTTGTAATTGTTTTAAGTGTGTTCCACCAAATGAATAGAAATAAATCCAGCTAGAGCAGTAACCTAGCGGAATGTCGGATGAAAGGGAAAGCATCACCCAACAAATCGGATTTATAATTTAAGGGTTAATGTTACTGATAATGTAAAATATTTAATTTGATACTTAAATTTAAAAAATTTTAATATAGTATTTGAATTATAAATTTATTAATTAGTATGATATTTACTTTTAATGCTATTAATTTTAAATAATGATATGTGATGGACAATTTTTTTTTAAGGGTTACGTTAGTTAATAGATTAATAGTTAGTTATTATGTTAGAGATTCTTAAATTTTTTGTAACATATTAAATATTTCATTAAAAAATTATTTGTATTATATTGAATATTTTATTATAGTTCAAAGATTATAATATTATTTTTAATTTAAAAAGGGTTAAATACAAAAAAAAATTTATATTATACACCTTCTGTCAGTTAGGTACATATAATAACCACAAATTAAATTTTATATCCTATAACTTTTGTGATTGTATGGAAGGCAAAAAAAAAAAAAAAAGAATTATGTTACATTATAATTTTGAATCCTTTTAAGCAACTCATCTTTATCAAAAACAATTTTGTTTCATCTACTTTAACCTCATAATTTCTTATTATTTGCATTTATGTTTTTTGTGATCTACCTCTTACAACAACAAATTAAGGTTTATATCAAGGTTGTCTATATGAAAAAAAAATCATGTTCAAGAAATAAAATTTATAATTAGTATCCTAACTTTTCTTCCATCATACATTTTGATATTTTTGGTTAGCTAAGTTGCTAGCATCTCATTAATACCTATTAAAACTATGAAATATGTCAAAAACGTCCAGTTATCACCACAACATCATTTTCACATCAACATTATAAAAAAATCCAAAAATTCTAACAAATTTTTTTAAAAAATTTAAAAAATCCAAAAAAAAACTAGTAGTTAAAAACCTAAAAAAATTAAAATTAAAAATTAAATAATTTTCAAAAAATAAAAAATTCAAACAATTTCCAAAAATCCAAAAAAATATATTGAAAATTTGAAAAAATTCAATAATTTTTTAAAGTTCCAAATATTCAAAAAAAGAAAAAATTTGAAAAAAAATTAATATTCAAAAAATTCTAAGTCAAATTCCTAAAACTACAAAATATTTTAAATTTAAAATAGTAAAAATTAAAAAAAAAAACAAAATCATAAAAATATATATATGACATTTTAAAATTCCTAAAATGTAAAAAAAAAATTCTCAAATTTGTAACAAAAATTATTATAGATTTTTAATAAACAAGAAAACAAATCCTAAAATTTCCAAAAATGAATAATCATAAAAACTCCTAAAATTTCTAAAAATTTTAAAATTTTTAGAAGAGATTTCAAAAAAGGAAAAAAAAACTGAAAATTCTTTAAAAATCTTAAAAATATTATTCTGAAAAAGAAAAATTCAAGAAAAATCTTAAAAAATATCCCAAGAATTTTTTTAAAAATCTAAAAAAATCCCCAAAAAATTTAAAAAATGGGAAAATATTTTTAATTGGAAAATTTCCCAAAAAAAAAAAAGAGAATTTAAAATATAAAAATTTAAAATATTTTAAAAATTTGAAAAAAAAGCTAAGGGCTAAACTTTATTTTTCATTTTTATATATTGATATTTTCATATTTTCTTATTCGGATTTTGAATTTTTGAAAATTTTTCAATTTTTTATTTTTTTGTTGAAATTTTTAGGGCATTTTTTAATTTTTCAATTTTTTAAATATTTTAAATATTTTTTAAATACTACATATTGTTTTTCATTTTTCCCTTTTTTTGTTTTTTAAAAATTTTATGATTCTTTTTTTTTCCTAAACGTTTAAATTTTTTTAAAATTTTCATATTTTTAACTTTTTTGGAATTGTTAAAAACTTTTCCTAATTTTTTTGAATTTTTTAAAAATTATTTTAGTTTAAAGATTTTGTTTTTGATTTTTTTATTTTTGATTTTGATTTTTTCATATTTTTCCTTTTCAATTTTTTTGGAATTTTATTAAAATTTTTTCATTTTTTTAAATTCTTTGTAATTTTAAACATTTTTAGGATATTTTTAATTTTTCAGATTTGTTTGAATTTTTTAGAAAATTGTTTGTTTTTTCATTTTTTTTTAGATTTCTTTTTGTTTTTAAATTTATTAATATTTTTTAAAATTTTTAAAATTTTTTCTTCTAAAGTTGACGTGATAACGAGGATGTAACGATTATCTGACCTTTTTTTCATGTGTCATGATTTTATTGAGTATTGATGTCACATAAATAGCTTGACTAACAGATTTAGTTCGAAATATCAAAATTTGTGATAGAATGAAAGTTTAGATACTTAATTGTTTAATTTTATTTTATCAAACTAACAAAAAATGTAATACAAAAATAATTTTTGTATTTAACCTTCTAAAAAAATTGCTAACAAATAGATGAGTCAGGTGGTTTCAAAGGTACTGCGTAAGTTGTTTCTTTTGTTTAATAATTTTAACCTCATGTATTAAGCTTAAGATTTAAAAGACTATTAATGAATGTTTTAATAGTTTTTTATGACTTTCTACCATAGAAAAAGAAATTATTAAATATATTGTTAATATAACTTTTTAATTTCACAAGCAGGCTAAGAAAATAGTCGGTTCGATTAATTTGGTTATAAAAACCGCAAAATCGATTTAATTGACTTAATCTTAGACTAAAACTTAACTGATCGAAATATAAGATAAAATCGAGAAAACCAAACGGACTTAATCCAATCGATTTGGTTCAGTTTCATTGGTTTAGTCGGTTTTAAACTTTCCCTGAAGTTCCTCTCCCTATCACGTTATCTTCAGCAAAACAATCCAATATCTCATACTCACTAAAACCCATCTTTTGAAATGAAATCAAAGTCATTTAAACTTATCCCTTGCTTTCTTATAACTCTAGTGCTTGAAGTAAAGCCAAACCACACCAACAACAAACACTAAAGCAACTAAAACAAAAATGGATCTAAGCAGCAAAACATAACCTCTATGCTTAGCTTCATCCCTCCCAACACACAAACCAGGATTGCCTAAAAAGCTATTAATTAATCCAGGATTTCTCAATATGCAATGTCCCACTAAACTTATTGTCACTAAGCAAATTAAGCATTTTAAAAAAAGGGAGAAATGCCTAAAAATAATTTAAAATCCCAAAATAATAGAAAAGGGAAAATGGCTGAAAATAATTAGAAATCCCAAAAATGAAAGGATCTTCCCTTAATGATGAACAATTGACTTGAGTTGCAAAAAAAAGTTCGAAGTGATTATTGTTTGCTGGAGATGAAACAAAAAGCAAATGAAGATTAATATCCTTTTTGTCGACGGTGAGAGGTGAAAGGATAGAGTAGAAATAAAGGTGAGATCTAGTATAGGTGGTTGTCGTTGGTCATTGATTGAGACGTATGGTGTCTAGATCGACTGGCGCAATGGCGAGCGTGAGGGTTTGAGGGAGATAAAGCACGAGGGGAGGGTTGAAGACCGAAAGAGAAAAAGTCAAAGAAAAATTATATAATTAAAAAATGCAATTAATTAAAATATTAATATTAATATTTTTTAGATATTTCAGTTGGTTCGGTTCTTGAATATTAACATCGAAAATTCTATAAAAAATTAAACTTTTTTATTCTAAAAGATAAATTTTATTTTTAAAAATTTTTTACATATTAAAATAATTACCACACGTGAAAAATCACGTGTGCGCCTAAGCAAATTGAGATGATTTTTATTAGTGATGTGACCATTAATAATGATAGGTGCTATTATTTAATTGGATGTTAATTGTATCATTTATCTTTTAAGCACTGAATTAATAAATAAAAAAAATTTCTCTCCATCACATTTGTTTGTTTACTTTTTTTTTTTTTATTTCTCAAAATTATGTTCATTTTTTTAACACTTACATATTTTATTTTTCATATTTTAAAATTATTTTCATGAATTTTTTACTTTTTGTAATTAAAAATTATGAAATTTCAAATTTATAAGAAAATAAATTTTATATTATATAGATCAAAGTCAAAAAATTTTCTTTAAACTTTATAAAAATTAATGAAAGATTAATATTATAGAATAGAAAGAGTAATATAAATATTATATTATGCAAGTAAATATATCATATTAAAAAATATTTAAATATGAAATTAAAATTCTATATTATAATAAAATTAAAAATTAAAAATATAATTAAAAAATTATTATAACTATAATTTTAAAAAATTTAATAAAAATTTATATTAATTTATTTTTATTAAAATTAATATTTAAATTTAATTGCTAATATAATAAATTTAATCACGTTATGCTAAAGATGCGATGAAATATAAACAGACACTAACTCAATCCCATAATTTGAATTAGTACTTAAAAAGGAGTCAAAAGTAAGAACCTGGAAAGAAAAAGAAGAAAACGACAGTCGTCACTCGTCACCCAAAAGGTAAACGCAAAAGGTAACAAATGACAACAACCTCAAAAGTAATTTCCTTTGAAAAAAATTAGTAATTAAGGCCGTCTTAGTATTAGATTTCATTTCATTTAACAGAGTAGCTTCAAACCTTAGAAAAACAAACCAAATCAACCAATGAAAACTCTATTTTTTTTAAAAGAACATTATTCAAAAATAATTACTGGTAAATAAATATTTTATTGCTAGGTCTATAAATAGGATGGAAGAGGTGGACCAAAAAGCCTAATAATAATAAAGGCAAATTGGCGGTAGCCACATTATTAAACTTTTTGTTTTGATTTGTTTTTTTTTTTTTTTTTTTTTTTGTTGAGTGAAGAAGCTTCGATTGGTTTTGTTTATGATGCGTCGCTCTGCATCCAAGAAAACGGGTCAACCGAATTCAACCAATCCGATTAATTATTCTCCCTCCGATCTCTTTCGCACCGGTACTTCCCTCATTTTCTTTTTTTTTTTTCCGAAATTTGTTAGAATCGGCTTTTGGTTCTTTTTTTTTCTGAATTTGAATTGCTCTTTGTTTTTGTTGTTTCAGAATTTAGATGTTTGTTAGATTGTTAAAGTTATTTTTTTTTATTGTTTTAATTCTTTGTTTGATTTTTTTCTTTTAAAGTGATCATATTTTGCATAATTCGTGTTCATAATTCAAGATTGTGTATTTTTGGTGGATTTAGTGGATAACGATAAGCCATCAAGAAAAGTTAAGCGGGTAAAAGGATTGAGGTTTTGTTGTGAAATTAATTATAGGAAAAATGTGAAAAGAATTGGAAAATGAAGGAGAAAAATCTTTAGATACAATACGGGAAGAAGAAATCTCTTGTTTGAACTTTGAAGAGAACACAACCTGTTAATTTTAAGGCTAAGTAGTAGCTTGAATGCATTTTTAAGGTAGTTAACTCTTAACATATTCAAAAATCGTGGTTTAGTTAGAGAAGTTGAAAATTTGAAGCAAAATCCTTGAGCATAATTGAGAAGAAATTCTGTCTTTATGACGCTCCTCGTTTCGGGTCAACATAGTGGAAAATCTTCCTCTAATACCACATTTTATAGTGCTATTTGTTTATTGTCTCTAATGACAATTGACACAGGACAGTTTTGGTTTCAGATCGTCCTACAATATAGGCCCTGGTCTAGGTTCAAGTAGGAGCTAAACAATTAAAAGTTTTGGTTGAAAAAATACCAATAGGTTCCTTTTGTATGGAAAATAGAAGTGATATTGCCACTATGAGAACCTGAGAAAGTAAGAGTGGTGATAAATTTACTTGGAGGGAAACTGAGAAATCAGAATTGGTTAAAAAGAGCTCAAATAAGTCTAGAAGAAGATCATATCAAATCTCAATTTATGGCTAGCAGATTTTCTGATTAAGGAGCAGAGGATTAGGATTAGTGGTTCTCCATAGGAGTAGGAGCAATTTTGTTTCAACCAAAACAAGGAATAAAGGCAGACCTATATGAAATCTGAACTGGTTCAGGAGCACATGTGGAATTCCTACATCAAATGGGATTGGAGCCAAAATATGGTTAAAAAAATATGTATTCAAAAATTTCAAAGAACAAGAAAAAATAGAAAACTCAGTCATAAGGGTTCGTTTTAGAACTATATGAACTTTCGTGTTCCAAAATCTGATCTGTTAGCCAAGCATATGCTCCAACCCAGGATGCCAATAATGAAAACCCTAATAATTGGTCCTCAAGGTGCTATTAACCATAGTTTAACTTGGTGTCTCACCAACATGGAATTTACCTAAGCCTACCTTGAAAGACGACATAAAGCTTTTAGTCCTTGCATGAAAGTTGATACCTCATTCTAGAGTATGTAGTTAGAATGCTTTGACATTATTCTTCATGTTTATTAGATAATCTGTTCTAAGGTTGTGAACTAATGAGTTGACACTTTGAGTTTCATATTTCTCAGCTTCAAGTAAGGCATCTTCAAAAGAGATGGAAAGGATTGACAACCTATTTTATTCTTATGCCAATAGGTCTTCTGGTATGATTGTGTAAGTGCTTAGTGGAATATGCAGTTCAATTTGTGATATTGTAATTTTGTGACTTTGTAATTTTGGTATTTACCTTGAGTAGTGTTTACCTTTGTAATTTTGTAGAATTTCATTGGTACCATATGGATTTTGATAATTACTGATATGTTGCATCTGACCATTTTTCAGATAGTTTTGCATCATAAAATTCTGTAACTATCAGCCAATACTCTCATACTTACAGATCTCATCTTGTTAATTTTTTTGTAAAACTTTTAGTGATCAAACCATAAGAAATTTTGCTCATTTATCTTTCATATAGATTTTAGGGATCCTAGCCCAGTTTGAATATGTGGACTTTTACAAGTATAGTTCAATCTGAATGATATAATTAAGATGAGTTGGGCCACTTCTCTGATGATATCAGGAAGGAAAGGTTGAGCTCATGGTGAATGAAAGTGCAGATGTACTCTGAAGTTTCAATCTTTTATATCTAATAAATGATACGCTGATTGAGTCTATCCCTTCTATCCCAAAATAAGTTCTTGATTGGACTTTATGTGCACATAAGTGATAGTTTATATGTTTCTTAAATTTCCCACTTTGATTTTCAATGTAACTGATATCAAGTATAAATTTCGAAATTATTTTTGGGAAAGGTTTAAAATTCTTGACAGTTTCAATATTAAGGAAAGATGGTTTCACCATAAACAAGTAAGCTTTAGATTATATCAAGTATACTTTCATTTAAGCTGTGATTATAGGATTTATTTTCTCTACGAAATGTTGTGATGAAGGGTAACTTTTTTCTATGTTGTATACAGTGCTGGTTTTCTGCTTAGAGAAACTTAGAGTTTAATTTTTGCTTGTATCAGTTTCTAGAATGATTGGATGATTAGCTACTACAAAAGCTAACAATTCTAGCTAACTGGTTTTTTGCACTAGCTAAGTCCCCATGTTACTTGGTTCAATAGTGAGTGCTGAATATGGGCATGTTTCCAACAAGGATATGTTCCATTTTTTCTAAGTTTTCCCTTGGAAGGTTGGAACTCTGTACTTATGCCCATTAGGAAAGTGAAGAGTTAGAGCAACATAGATATGAAGTACCCAGATAGTAATGGAATAAGTTCAAGGGGTGGGTCTTGCTCTAAAATATAGTTAACTTTACTCTCTAAATCCTTAATACTGTGGAAAGACTCTCATTGCAAAGCTAGAATAAGGATGCTGAAAATTGAATTACAATTTTTATATTTTATAAAGTGATGGGCATTAAAAATGAGCATAATCATTATAGAAACTAATGTACTTCTTGACTATTTTGAAATGCATTTAATAGTATGATACATTATTTGAACAGCCCAGAAGGGATTGAAACTCTATGTTCCGATATGGAAGTCGATCACACAGATGTTAGGATCTTGATGCTTGCTTGGTAAGTGTAATATAAACTCGTCCGATCACTCATTTTTAACTTTTATCCTAAGCTTTGTGTTGAAACTACATGTGGATGTGTCAGGAAAATGAAAGCTGAAAAACAAGGATACTTTACCCTGGTAAGAATTTTTGTTGTACCATCTCCATTTACTTTTATAATTTTAACTGTTAATGTTATCTATTATATTTTCGTTGAACAAAATTGCTATTAGGTTCCATGCCCTCCAATCCTATTTCTTCTTTGTCTAGGCACAGTCATATAGAATAATCAATAGTTTCCAATCTTTCCTTTTAGGTTGGCTTTAGCATGTGGGCTGTTTGAGGATGCCTAGATTTCTGTTTTTATCTATTGTTTCGTTAATTGTCATTCTTTTGGTCTTAAGTTGAACTAATTTTGATCAGTTTCCAATCTCTGTGATTAAGTCACGATATTTGAGAGTTGTGAAAATACATTAAGCTTTTGCTAAAAGAAAATAATTTTTGTAGATGGTAGTTTCTTTTTTCCTTTTTGTGTGTGTTTTGCAGACAGGAGTTTCTTCTTCTTAATACAGCTATGATCCCCATTGAGAGTATCATAATAGCATGGATATAGGTTGGCTGATGCATTATACTGTGTAACTACCAGGGTTTCAAATAGCGTGACATTGCAGTGTAGCGGCTGCTATTTAGCGGCAGCGGCACCCTCTGCCACTCTATTCACCCATGATGGGGTTGTGAACAGCATTCACACTCATAGCAGAGCTTTGTGGCCACAAATAGCGGCATAACGGCCAATAGCGGTTGTATCGGGATGTTACAGCCGCTTTCCATATTTTCCAAATCAAATCATACATTAAACAAAACCAAACCAGAGAAGAAAACCCACCCTAACTTCAAACAATTAAGTCAAAATCCAACAAATTTAAGCCTCAATCAAAGTAAAAAATGAAATTAATTCATGGTAAAAAACAAATACCCATTTTTTTAAATTTGAGTTGTGGATGGTTTGAAGAAAGAGCTCTCATCTAGCCTCCACACCTGTTGACTTTAGGCTGTGCTCTGTGTTGTCTTCTCCAATTTTGACTCTTGAGAGACAGAGGAGGAACAAGAAATAGATGAAAATGGGATGGGGATTTGGAAGACTGAAGACCATGCTCTACTATTGGCAAGAAGAGAAGAAAATGGGTTTGGAATTTACTGAGAATTTGGTTTACAAATTGAAGGCTGATACCGATGTCACGTGGTTTTAAAGACTAAAATTGATATTATTTTTGGGTTTAGGTGAAATGATTGGAGAGAAAAGTAAATATGGAGGGGAAATGAATATTGGGGAAATTTGAAGAGGGATATTAGCTTTTACTTAGTTAATTTAATTTTTTATAATTTAATACATGTACAATCATTTAATTCAAAAGAATTAATTTTATTATATAATTTTGATATTATTAAGGCTATGGTTTTTTGTAAGTTTGGTTATGGTTATGTTGCTAATTATTACATTATTTTTGTTAATTAATTATTTAAAATGTTGCACTTGTGTATTTGATTTAATGGTAAAATACAAGTACCTATGTTCAAAGAATTATATTTTAATCCCTTACCCTGATAATCATATCTTATGAAAGAAAATTTAATGTTCATCATCGTTCTTGCTAATAAGCTTAAATATGTATAATAACATTCATGTCCATAAATTCAATAATATATTAATGAATATGTTAGATATAGTTATTAATTTATGATTTGTAACTAAAAATTTTATTTTAACATATAAATGAAAGAATTAAAATGTCATAAATTACTTTAAATATCATAAATAAATGTTATTATGACTATAATAATTTTTAGTTCATTTATGATAAGTTGTGTAAAATAGAAAAAAATTCACAAGCATAATGAGCGCAACTAATGCTATTTTATCCGTTAGATCCGCAGCTGCAATAAATGTGACATACCAAAATGTGGCCATGACCACAATTTACTGGTTCCTCAAATCCCAAGCTCTCTCTTATTATATATTTGTATATGTATTTGTATATTTTTGTACATGTTTGTAGTTAAATTATCAGTTGAAAATGACATTTGAATCTTATCTTTATAGGAGGAATGGCGAAGAGGATTAAAAGCACTAAGGGCTGACACTGTAAGTAAATTAAGGAAGGCACTCCCAGAGCTAGAGAAAGAGGTAGAAAGTTCTGAACTGCTTGATATCTGAAAGCATATTTCATATTCAATAGATTTGTTTCATATGAATGATAATTGTGGTGGAAAAGTCTGTAATAGTGCTGATATTCTCTTTTCATATCGTATAGGTCAGGAGACCATCAAACTTCGTGGATTTCTATTCCTATTCATTCCGCTATTGCCTGACAGGTATTTTGTGATAATACTGTGGCATTTAGTTTGGACGTCTAAACACCTCTATCTTTTTTCCTGATTGAGCTCCTGCTTACTTTCTCTAATTTACTTCTGCAGAGGAGAAACAAAAGAGTATAGATATAGAGAGCATATGTCAATTGCTGGATCTTGTTTTAGGGTCCCAATTCCATGCGCAGGTTGACTATTTTGTTGAGTATTTGAAGGTGGGTTGCAACAATTATTACATTTTATCTCAGAGATTGCAGATATTTATGCTTTATGTTCTTGATTTCCTGGATGTTATTGTTTGTACATGCACATCTTCATCTGTTATTATGGGAAATGAGTTTCTTTCAGTTTTTAGCTGTTAGGATTCTGTAATATATATGTTAAAAATTCTATGTAGTCTATTTTCAGATTGAGGCACATTGCTATACTAATGTGCTTTTCAAAATTTCTGGTAGAAATAGGGTTACTCTCCTGACTTAAATGTTTAATCTTTTAACTCAAAAGGTTTTATAAATGAATATAACAACTTGATAGGCTAGATTACAGAGCGAAGTTGCCCATTTCTAATTTTGTGTAATATTTCTAAACTACCATTCTATCCAAATCTCAAACAAGAGGAAGAGAAAAATATGCCTCACTATGCTTGTGTTGTTAATGCAGATTCAGAGTGATTATAAGGTCATAAACATGGATCAATGGATGGGCTTTTTCCGATTCTGCAATGAGGTGCATCAAAGTTTATCCTTGCTATGGAATTTTCTATTGTGGCCCCCAAGTTTAGATACACCATTATAAAAAATTACAGTCAGTTGTTAGATCTTTGCATTTCACAAGTATGCTCACACAGACAGCACTTAATGAAAATTAAAAAATTCTGAAGTGACTTACAGAATTGTACTTATATCTTTCAAATAACATAGTTCGTGGTCAAGGGTTAGCCGAGAATTTGATGCCATTCTCACTGCTTCCATAGGTGAAGATATAATAGTAATTGGTAGCGTGTGGTAGAATCCCCATGGCATATTTGTAGACTAAGATTAGAGGGAAGACTGAAGGAGTGCCCTCACTTCCTGCATGTTGTGGTTGTTATTGGCTTCTTTATTATGAGACTTTTATTGGTCTCTTTTCTTTTTTTTTTTTTTTTTATAATTTTGTGCAATTATTTTTCATTGATAAAAGTACGTATATTTTTGGGCTGGAAGTGATTTCTAATCTTGGCTTACTTTTTTCTTTAGTAGTTAAAATTTCATGTTCTTGCAAATATGGAATGAAAAGTTGACGACACAGAGAAGGACTTTGTTTGGCATAAAAATGAGGACAATATAAATAATAGGAAAACAGAAGGTGAGGCTCTGCCTCCACCACCATCGTAACTGTTGATCTTTGCAGTTCTATACAACAAATTATGGGTCATTGCAAAGTACAATTCAATTGTCAATTTGGATAATACAGTGATTATTTATTTATTTATATATATCATCAGAACAGATAAGGACAAGAAATGAAAAGGATATAATCTTGTAGTTCTAATGAAAAATTCTCGTGCATCTTGTACACTTTATTGCTACTTGAATCTTGCACATTATTTGGCATAATAACCTAATTATCAGCCATTGGTCTTGTTTGCATTCCACCTTATGTTGATAATTCATCAAGCACTTACCTGTTTCCCTTCTTTGATATTTTAACAGATAAGTTTCCCAGACCATAGTAATTATAATCCAGACCTCGCTTGGCCATTGATCCTGGACAACTTTGTAGAGTGGATGCAGGCGAAGCAGAGCTAAAGTCTTATTTGGTTTGTCAACTTGATTCTCAGCTGTAAACTCCATATGTATCAAAGCAGGTGCTTTTTAAAGTTTAACCCCTCCATTTCTTTGTTCCCTTTTTCTAGAGCCTTAAGTGATTTTATTATTACTTTTTTAAGGCATCAGGAAGTCAATTTGAAAGATTGTCCCAGTGTGACATTCTTTAATCAAAATTATTGTGAATAATCTGTTGTCAGGAATATTCGAATTGCGGTACCATGCTTCTCCAGCTGCCTTTTATATCTTTTTTCTTCAAAATATAGATGTCTTCTCCGAAGCTTACCTCCAAAATTACTTCTTGTTACAAATATGCTGGAGATGGTCTCAATATATTGAATTGTATTTCTGTTGTAGCGCCCATCATTAATCCTTCTAACTTTGCCCAACTGGATTTCTTATAGCAATTTGTTTGGATCTTCAAAGTAGTTGGATTGGAATGTTTTATTATGAACAAAACTGTTTATCAGATTACAGAGGTGTTAGGTTTGTCTGGGTTTTCTTCGGATTTGTCTCATTTATATAAATTCAGCCATGTTTTCGAAGAAGGTATTTTGTCTTGCATAGAATATCTTGGCCGAAATAGCACCAATTTAATACATGGTAAAATCTTCCTGCAACTGGTTCCTGTGTCTCCCCAGTCTGTTGTGACAGGTATGGGCTTCATTGTAGGCATGCCTGAGCAAATGATGTGAATTGTGAAGCACCTGCAACCATTGAGGATGGTCCTTAGATGGATGGATTGTAGCAACATTTCTCGTTATCATGTCATCCACTCGTTAGCTATGTCAAAACCATCCTCATTTTCTAAGGTATATCATGATCACTGCTGTTGATGTGCCTATGTCGGACAGTGGATAGCAATCTCCAATGGTTGTGATCCCTTTTCTGATTCAGCTCTGCCAATATTTTTGCATGAAAAATGCCTGAGAAGCAGTTGTCTCGCATGCTTATTCCTTGATAAGATTTATGCTTGATAGTTACATATCATGCCTGTGAAAAGGACCTCAGATCTGTCATGGATAATTGAAGTTTAGGTAACCATTTGGCAGGGGGATCCACTTTTTGAGGTAAATTGAAAATTAAGAAAATTTGAAGAAAAATTAGTAAATCTGTTATTTTTTTTAATATAATTACAAGTGGACGGGGAAAAAAATCTTGAATCTGCCTTTGCCCTTTGGCGCATATAATTTGGTGTGCTTTGCTTGTGACCGTATGTCTGCTTGCATGTATCCATTTCCTTCTACGCAGGAATGGTCATGTCGGTAGATCTAAACTTTCATGTTCTACTTGTGCTGCAAAGTTTGATATTGATTTGCTTCATGACGTTTAAATGAAAAGAAAGAGTGGACATCTCTTTTGGAGCATTTGGGTGGTTGGAATTTTTTAAGGCTGCATTTTCTTCCTAGACAACTAACAGTCAAGCAGAAATCATAGTGCGAAAAAAGTAACTCATTAGATCCTACGCATGTTTCGGCTATTTGTGAGGAGGCTCTATATATGCTATAAAGTTAATGTTTTCCCCTTACAAAAAAGCTTAACCAGAGACTAATGGCCAATTGGAGGAATCTTTCTTTTTTGGAATTGAATTTAGCCCTAATTGTAGCTGTTTGCTGGTAGTAGTTTTGCCAACATTTGTTTGATCTTTGGTTTTGAAGTGTAATGCTACAGTAGCACTGAAGTAAAACCGTTATCCACCAATTATGGAAGCGTGCAATGGTAGATTACTGTTTTCTGAATTTTCTTTTATTATTATTATTATTATTATTATTATTTACTTACTGTAAAATTCATTTGGTATCTAAAAATAATGAAAAGACTACTTTTAATAAGAATTTGCATTTTTTATTTTAATCCAATAAGGTCCCGAAGGCCAAAACCAATAGCTTAATGTGATCTTAGTACCAGAGGTTAATGTTAGGGCACTAGCACAGAATATGAGGTGTGGGGCTCAAATTGGTATTTGATGAGCTTCCATTGGCTCTTCCTTGGGAAATTTGTAATTGAACTTCATTAATAAAATTTTTCTAGCTTAAAAATAAAAAATGTGATCTTAGCACATACTTGAAGAAATGAGCAAATTATGTGCCAACTTCATGATTGGCACTTTAGAAAGATGATCCCAACCTTTAATGATGCTCCACTAACCATCCACTGACTTTTTTTCAAAAGAAAAAAAAAGAGTTTTATCATAGAATCATAATTTATGTATCTATATATGTTTATTTTGTATTTAGCAGATAATAAAATATAAAAATTAATGTATCATAATTTATATTGATATATTAAAAATAAATTATTTTTTTATTTTTAACAAATTCATATATAATTTTTTAAAAACTTGAAATTGTATTATTTTTATATATTTTTCTTATTATTTTTATATCATATTACAATATAATATTTTAACATATTAAATTTATCTACAGACAAAAATGGACCAATCTGACTAAGCACCCACACCTAGGCAATAAAAATCACTGCATTCTTGATGGTCAATGATTCCAAAGTAGAATATGGGTCTTGGGATGCTATTCATTCGAGAGAACTAAAGTTTGGTAACATATGCTTTGGGAAAAAGTTAAACGACCAAGAATAGCCATAAAAAATGCAAAAAACAATAAAGAAATGAAAAGTGCTTTGTCATCAATGAGTCAAAATGTTGCTTTCAGTTTTGAGCAGATCTAAGTTCAACGTATATGGAATAATAGCTAAGTGTTTAATTTAATATTAAATGTTTGGGTGGCTACTTAATTTAAGATTAAATATTTTAATTTATATAAATAAAGATCAAACGTTATCAATCTTTTTACAATATAATATTTTTTTAACGAAAATTAGAATATGCATAATACATGCCGATAAATTTAACAACCATTACAAACAAATATGACGTGGAATTAAGTTGCCCACTTGTAATGACAGGTGGAAAAGCTATGTTGATCTCACTATTAATTTAAGTTTTTAAATCGGTCGCTTGACCTTCAAAGATCACTTTTTTGATCTCATCTGACAGCTACCATTAATAAAAAAAAAAAATCAATCAAAACACTAATGTACCAGCAAAAAAAAATGATGAGGGTGGGTGGAATGAGCTACGGAGGTGGCAGAATCAAGGTAAAAAGTCTCAAACCAAATGAGAAGATTTGTTGTGAAAATGAGTTATTTTTCTAATTGAAGTGCTCATCTCCATTTTGTTTGGATTTTCTCTAATTGCACTATCAAAACTATCCAAAAAAAAAATGCTTCTTATTCAAATAAAACGAAAAAGGAAAGCCTCCGATTCCTAGTTGTACTCTTTATCTACAACAACAAAAAAGGCAATGTTTTGCAACAACAAAGAAGGTAGTGTTTTTAGAGCTTCGAATAGTGAAAGGAAAATAGGATCTTAAAAAAAGAAAAACATGCAAATGATGATTCAAAGCAGATCTCTTTTAGGTTTGAGTTTTTTGGTTTTTTAGTTTGGTTTTTTTGGTTTTTTTTTTTTAATTATCAATGATTTTCTTAAAAATGACCTACAATTAGTTATTTAGGTCTTTAAACTCCACAAAATTCATCTCATATTCATTTTGTTTATGAGTTTCTTGATTTTGTAATACAAAGAGAAGCAGGTCTTTTGATTTTATAGTGCAAAGAAAGATGGGTTTTTGGTTTAAGCAATTAGTTTTTTGGATTTTCAAGTTTCAACAATTAGTTCTCTTGATTTTGCAGTGCAAAGATAAGCAACCTAAATAACATGCCCAAGACATATGTTTTGCCAACACCACCCACTTAAAAGCCATGCAGTACTTATCACTTCCTTTGTTGCTCGTTTTCTATAGGGGCTTAATGTTTTTTAGGTTTAGATTTTCATTACTCAATTGATTTTTTACTATTTGAAAAACAGGCTAGATTCTATGATAATTGTGTTGAATTCTGAACTCTGATATTGAAAATTGCAGACATAAGCTTGAATATTATAAGATTTTTAAGTGTATTTAGAATTTTTAGTGCAAATAATAGAAATATGATAAAAATTTTAGTTCAAATGAAGAGGTTTGAAGATATTAACTGCATCTAAATAAAAAAAAAAAGCCACATCATCATCATACTAGACTTCTCAGGCTATATAACGGTGTATGTCTTTCACATCACAGTTCTCATTAAAAAAAATCATATATTATAACAAATTGATAATGTTTTATCCTTATTTGTACAAATTAAAATGTTTAGTCTTAAATTGAGCAACAACCTAAACATTTAATCCCAAATTGAGCATTTAGCCTCGAATAATTTTAAAAAAAGCTTAATATAAGCATAAGCATTACAGGTAATAATTGAACACAGTGTTGATCAAAAGTGAATAAAATATAAATCACATTCCGTAAGAGTTGAAATGAGAGAATTCATCAATGTATACATTTCATCTTTTAGCAAATGGAAACCCCAATTGCCCTATTTAGGACTATGATTTTCCTTGAAAGAAAAACTTGTACTTCAAAAAAGGTACATTGCTCATAGACTTCTAATGGAAATTACTTTGCTTTTGTTACCCTCAACTTTTTTTTATTTATAATTTTTACATATTAAAAAAATTTAAGAAAAGAGAATTGAAATCTCGAATCTTATCCTTTTTAAAAGGAAAAAATTTTGGAGTGCAGGTTAGAAACTATCTTAGCTCACATTAGTAGGTTTATCTTAAGCAAAGGATTTTCTTGTCTTTCTTGACAATTTTCTGATATATTCTTATTAGATTCTTGGTAAATTCATCATTTTCTCTAGATTTTCATAAGATTTTGTCTATTCATTTGTTTATTGTACTATTAGAAGACTGGTTGAAAAAAAAAAGGACTAACTAAGATGAGTCAAAAGCAACAAACCTTAGAATTGCGATCTCCATTGATCGATGGTGCAGAGCATGAGGGATCTAGTGTAAAAAGAGCAAGTAGTTTAAATATTGTGAAAATCAATGATGTTGGGGACAAAAATGCTAGGACAAAGTATTGTGGATTGGAGATATTTATTATAGACACCTTATTTTGTCCGAAATCCAAACCAGTTGGGTCTGAGTCCACTCCAAGTTCAATTATCCATTTTTTTACATTTTTTCATGTTTTTATTTCTACTTTTATTTTATTTATATATATATATATCTTGTTTATCTTATTTATTGTTTTTCATCTTTTCTTTATCTGATTTTAAATTTTTACTATGGTTTATCTTTAATTTCATTTTCATTTATCTTTAACAATATTTATTAATATTTCTTTATATTCATCTCATTTTTATTTGATTATTTCAAAAAAAAAGAAAAAGAGATAATTAAAAAAAATCAAAGGGCCGAGGATAAATTGATAGGAGCTGGTAATAATCAATGATGGAATTAGGAAGAGGAATGAAATAACTAACAATTTATGTTTTCAAAATTAAAATTGAATAAAAGACTTTTTTTTAGATAAATTCTATTGGTAATAGAATTGTTTCTAAAAGAGTCAATTCTTGATTAAATTTAGAACATTAATCACATTTGAACTCTCCCCTATAAAAAGACAAGCAATCAACAATGAAAATATAGCAACAACGGCAAATACACAACAACAATTAGAGTAATACAAAAATTTGAAAGAAAAAATAAAGGAAGAAGTTTCTGACAGAAGATGTTTTTGGAAATTTTAGAAAGTTTTGAGTTCTGATATTATTATTTAAGTGTTCAAGAAGTTAGAAAATCCAAATTTGTGTTTTTTGGCCTTTTTTTGGGATTTTTATGAAAATTTTTTGGAAAATCTAGTTTTTGGTTGAAATTTTCAATTAGATTCAAAATTTTTGGTCAAGTTTCAGCGTGATTCCAAAAACTAGTGACAATACCCAGAATCCAGTGCACTTTTGGTGGCCATTTCCTAATGCTCGATGATTAACCCAAAAATCGATGACTTTTGCCAATGACATTGAAGATTTTGGTGGTTAGAATTTGTAAAATGAAAAAAGAGACGATAGAGTATTAGGGGAGAGAGAAAGAAGAAAAGAAAGTATGAGAAAAAAAATTTTATGAACTTTTATTTGTGGGGAAAATGACACCATTTTTGAGAAAACAAAACCTCTTGGGATCCGCATGTTCTTTTAATTAGACCAAAGTCCGGGTGTGATCCAACTTGAGTTATTCTAAATACCTTTTGGTTGTTAAATTTAACCAAGCCAATCAGCTAAGCCATTTTTTTGTGTTTGCAGCAGAGTTTTTTTAACTGTTAAGTTGAGTTGCATTTTTTGTATTTATTATTTTTTTTCATTTCTTTATGGTTGTTTTTCTTTATTTGTTTATTTATGTATTTGTTTATTTGTGAATATTTTTCAAAAAATATAATAAAAATATTTTTAGAGAAATAAATCTTACCAACATATTTAAAGGTTCAAATTTTTAAAATGAATTGTTTAATAAAATAAAGCCTTTTCAACATATTAGAAGGCTTGTAATCTTATTTTTCAAAATAAGGTTTTACCAGCATATTTGAAAACTTTAAGAATTTTTTAACAAATATTAAATTTCTAAAACACATGAACAAAAAGTTTTCATAAATACTTATTAATATATTAGAGAGCTTGTGGTTTTTTGAAAAATAAGGTTTTACAAATATATTGGAAAACCTTGTGATTTCTAAAAAATTGAGTTTCAAAAAAATAATTTTCATAAAATCTTACTAATATATTGGAGGATAATCTTTGATAGAAAGTCTTATCAATATATTGAAAGATATTTCTAAAAATAAATTATTTTATGAAAATTGAATTTTGAATATTTGATGATGGAATTATAAAGAGTGTTGCAAATAGCAATTTCTATATAAGTTCTAGATGAAAAATCTTTTCTAAATTTTAGCAACATATTGGAGAATTTAGATGAGAATTTTTGATATCAAGATTCTAAGTTCCATTTTGTTATGAATAAAAGTTTTTTCTTTAAAAAAATTAAATGAATTTGATGATAGAGCCTCTTCAAATATGACAAATAGTCTCATAAATATTCCTAAGGTGAGAAATGTTTTTAAATTATTACCAATATATTGAAGTAATTTAAGGATAATTTTGATAACTAATTATTTGATAAGGTTTTAAGGCTTTTTAAATAACATGAAATTAAATTAATACCATCATTTAGGTGGGCATTATGAAGATGTTATACTTTTTTCATGCGTAATTGTACTATTAGACCTAATTTTGGTTTCATAGGTTAGAATCTACCTTTTAAAGATATTCGAATCAAGCTTAAAATTTTTATTTAAAATGGGATAAATTTAGTTAGGTGGCCAATCAAACTTTGATAAAAAAATTTGGTGGTAACTCCTTATGTCAAATCTAACGATAAATCCATAGATCTATACTTATGACTTTTATTTTTGCTATCTGTGGATCAAATGTTAGAGTACTTTCCTCTTATGATTAGTGAAAGAAGACTGACGAAAAAGCCACTAATGGATGTGTATGAGGAAGGGATATTGTAATGGCAAAGCTCTTTGGTTTGTGCAATTTATAAGGAGAATATCAAATTTTAGCCAGTTTCAGAAACTGATTAACATGTTGTAGGGAAAGAATGAGGTGATGGAAATTAAGCCAGTAAAACAAAATAGAATTTGTTTATTATTCAATTCCTAAACTTTGAAGCTTGGGATTAGGTGCTTAAGCAGAGACCATGGCATATTTAGAATAAGTCATTGATAATAAGGAAGTGGGAACTAGGTATGAGGCTATTACAATTTGACATGGAGAAACTTTCAGTATGAATTCATTTGGTTAATGTTTCGTTTAGATTATACTTAAAGAAGGGTTGAGCTATATGGCTAGTGCATTAGGGATACCACTATACATAGATACTATCATTGCTAAGCTAGAAAGATTGGTTTATGCTAAAATATGTGTTGAAGTGAAGGCAAGAATGGAGATATAGAAGTATACAGATGTGGTATTAAGGGACATATCTATTAGTATAGTTTTGGTGGAGATCCCGTGGATGCCTTAAAAATGCTTTCATTATAGCATTTTTGGACATTTGGATAAATTTTGTCCAAACAAGCTAGTGGTGACTACAACAAAAATTGTGGTTGGCTAAGAGGTCAAAGATAAAACTAGTGCTATAGAAAATGAGAGATTAGATGGAGGAAAGGTTAAAGAGTAATCAAAATGTAAGTAACAATGGGAGAAAAAAAATAAGGAATACTAGTTGAAAAAACCCCTAAAATTGCCAAAAGCTGGATCAATAATTGGATTTGCTATATTAGATATTGTTAACGAGTTTGAACATAGAGGGGAATGAGATAAATGATAGTGAAGCAATGGAGGAAAAGTCACCAAAAAAGACTTGAGTTGTTGCTGCTAGTGTAGTAGACTTAATGGAGGTGTTAAAAAACAAAAAAAAAAAGGGCTAATAAACAAAGGGAAAAAGCACGTAAAGGTAGGAACTTTTTGCTCATGAGGTTACCTA